>JAKWJA010002489.1:5203648-5282451 GCA_027704765.1 Solanum habrochaites | reverse complement strand
TCCCCGGCCGTTCCTGGTCTTAAATTCATAAATTTTAAAAATCCAAGCACATTCACTTAGTAGATGGTTTCAAGTGTGTTTGTGGGTTTCGTGGTTCTTATTGTTCACTTTGTGTTGTTTCTCTTTTAGATTGTTTTTGCAAATTCTATTTTCTTTGTAATTTGTACTTTAAAAAAACATATCGTTTTTTTAAAAAACATAATGGAGTTTCGGTTTTTTGATTTTCAAAATATGTTTCGTTTTTATGAAATATATTGTATAGTATACTATAACTACCAAATAATTTGTATTTTAGTTTTAGAGAACATGTGAAAATCGAGTTGAAATTGTTGAGATTTTAAATAATATGATATTACGATGATGCCATAGAGAAAAAATAAAAAAATATATGATTATGTTTTATTTGCATAATAAAGTACCGGAGTAATTTTTTTTTGTGTATAGTAGAAAAACGATGTCTAAAGCCTTTGGGGTTTTTTAAAAAATTAAGAATGGATATCTTTTAATTATTTAATTATGATTATTTTATAGTCACTCTGTTTAAATATGAAAATTTGTTCTGTTGACATAAGTATATTTTTTATTCTTTTTTAATATAGATGGAAGATTATTATGTATTCATCTTCCTCCCTTCTTCCTTCTTCTTCCTTCTTCTTTACTTCTTCTCTTCTTATTATAGATATTATTTATTTGTTCTTGTTGTTGTTGTTGTGTTGTTGTTGTTGTTGTTTGTTATTTTTAGTATTATTCCGCCGCCTTACTGGTCGTGATAGGCTCCGAATAGGCAGGGTGTGACCGCATCCGGTTCGGGTCTGTGCATGAAGGTGTCACATATAGAACTTTTCGCAGTTCCGCTTTTAGCTTGCTTTGCTTAATAAAACACATCAACTAAAACACGAGATGTGGCCTAGTTTCTCCCGTTAAATTATCGAAGTAGGCCACAACAATTAAAAACAAATTTTAAACAACGGAAATGAAGGATATTGCACAGAAGTACAAGAAAAAGAAAATGTCTCTTGGTTTATTCTTTTTATATCACTATATAGATCGGACCTTTGGATAATCTTCATTATACTCTGGCGGAGCTTCATTAATGTATTCGGTTAACTAGAACTATGTGTCTGTTATAGGGTCTTTGTTTTTGTGACACTATAGGGTGTGCAACTGTTGTGTTTGGAAATGACTTTAGACTATTCAGTTTGCAGTATCCAAAATTTTGTTTTGGAGTGGAGTATCACCTCTTGCATTTTTTCGCTTAACCACACAATCTATTCATTTAGTTTATGTAAACACTTTTCCTACATGAAAGTCAGTGAATATATAATTGCTATACTCACATTAGTTTTCTCACCCGGTGTTCACCTTTATATCATCTTCACTATTGTTTTTCAATTTCTGGATATATTAATATCATAATAGATTTTTGATACCTATCACTTATTCCAACCTGTTGTATCGAATGATTGTATCTCACACTTTATTGTTGTTATATCACATTAGACTTTGTTACTTTCGTATTGGAGAATACTAACCATTGTGGAAGCCTGGCTTTCGTTGTAAATTATGTTCCACTCAATACATATCATGTAACCCCTCTCTAGCTCCATGAATTTGTTTGTAAACTGTTAGTCATTGATGTATGCAACTCTTTGTTGATGATATTCCGCACCAGATCTCTATTTTGATCACATGTCTTCATTCGTTTACTGTTAGATAGTTGAAAGCATGTTTTTTTGCGTATGAATATTCTTACCTGTTGGCTCCTTGCTCAGTCAATATGTAGTCATTTAGTATGCACTATGTAACTATGTATAGATTTTGATAATAAGTGAGTATGTTTAGTTCCTCACTAACCTTTAGTAACATAGTGTTTTCACGTTGGCTTGTAATGGTACCGGTTAAAATTTTCAAATAACATAGCCTAAAAAGGTATTTTCCTACTTAGCAAGTGCAACGATCCACAACGGAGACTATGCACATCAAGAATACGTCACATCCCGTATTTCCTTTTAAAATAGCACCTCGTGATTAATTTGATACATGTTCGTTTCTGTCGTTGTGTTCTCAAATTCCTTGTAGTGACATTCTACTCTCGCATGTGATTTTTTTGACACTTTGTTAATTTCTACGACCTGTCAGCATATCTGCTGGCTTACACCCTTTTTGCATCTTTCAATGCTTTTTTTGTGACTCGTCGTCCTCTGCTTTCTCTTTTGTGGATCGTATGACAGTTATTTCATTGTTGTTTTAGGATCTTTGTACATATATCCACTTGATTTCGTAGCATAGTTATTCTGCTATGGTATTCTCGGTTGTATAGTTCTTTGTTTTGCTTGTTTCCGTTCCTTGCACTGGTGTTCCTCCCTTGCCCAGGTTCGGTCTGGCATACGGTTATGCTCTTGGGTTGCAAACACTTGTAGGCTTGGACGTCATAACCTGGGGCAGTCTATTTTGTTACCTTCAACTGCCTATCCGTCTTCTCATTTGCATTCTGCACGTGCGTGTCACCCAACCCTACCTGCTAGACCTCCAAGCGTACAGAATATGTGCAACGACTCTCGCCTTCTGTTTTCCACTTATATTTTCTAGTACTAACGTATCGCTGCCTCTGATTTCTTCTTCTATCTTCTAATAGTGGGTACCATTCTCTTTCGAGCCGAATTTGTTCTGCATATGCGACATCTGTTCCTACATCCTAGTTCTTGACGCGTTTAGACGTCATTGTTTTAGATTACATAGTGTCTTTTCCGCATACGCAGACTGGGTTTTAAAATAGAATCCCGTTCACCTCCTCTTTTGCCTCTCGCTCAATCTGATGTTTTGTTATCCACCCTCTTTCGGTTAGGCAGGGTAACTTAATTGTCTTGCCCGCTTATTCATTATTTGTCGCCCTTTGTTTGCACCATACACATCTAGAACGACTAAATTGGTGTCAACACATTTTAGTGTGCCACGGCGGTAGGTGGCCCTTTTGACATGCTCAGTTCTATTTGACAGTCCGTACTTCACCTGGGGTTGCCACACGACTAAGTTGCGATTACTCTAATACGCTTACGAGAGTTTATGTGGGTTTGGATTGCCTTCCACATGTGGTGCCTTTTATTTTCTATGACACTGTTACCTCATATGCATCACCTTCGGGGTTATGTTACCAAATACATATTCTCAGTTTCCTCGTATATCAGATTTTTACTCCGATTATGGGACAACTGGTCTAGTCTCTCTTGAATCTTGTGAAACAGCTGAGTGCTCATCTTTTTGTTCCCTGTGTGTCGCTCACCATCACAATACTAAAACTTCAATACGTCTACTCTCTGACTGACGCTATGGATTCTATCTGGGTGTGCTGCAATCCCTTCCGGCTGAGACTTGTTTGGGGCCTTCGTATTGTTTTCTGGACTCGCTAAGTGTCGCTTCGTTTTTTTTTCACTAGACACTCTTCGTGAGTGTTAATGATCTTAATGGCGAGTAACACCGAGCCTATCAATGATACTATGTGATGAATGTTCCATACGACAATAATGTGGAAATCATCTTTCCATTGTCCTTCCACACCTACGTTATAGATGTTGTTAGTGCACTGGTATACAAGGTTCGCCTGCGCCTTCTTGGTTTTCTTCTCATATCTGCAAACAGTCCACATATTCCCTAGTTCCGAAACATAGTTACTGCTTACCATCCTTTAGACCTTCTGTCAGTACACCTATCACCATTGTCCCATTATCTATTCTTTCATTAGGCTGCTTCACCTAACTTTTTTAACCTTTCCTAGATTATGGTGTTTTTAGAAAAGTGTTACTGTTTCCTTTCACACTGAACCAACTACTCCGGATATCCTCACAGTTGTTTCGACAGCTATTTGCGAGGCAAACGTCTGCGTAGCGGGCACGTGTCTTCTGTGGACCAACAGCGGGTTTGTCGGTGTGTTTCGTGCATCTTGATTAAGGGAAAACGATATTTTACCTTTAAGGAATGCGGCAATTATGTATTTGTTTCCAGCGTTTGACTATACTTAACATCTTATATCAGTTTTATGTGTTTATTTAGTTGAAATACCTATCTTTATATCTAAGAACACAATTGTGTTCATGTGGATCAGACATCCACGCGCATATTATATTGTATTTGATTAAAAAACAACCAAACACAACCAACAAATTATGTAACACAAATACCACCTGATGAAGTTTCATCAGTTTGCACCTCGTCATCATCCGCGCCTCGGGATTTATTTCTCTACACATGTCCTCATGATACTCTCGGACACTATGTTATCAGATGGCTTGTCTGTCAATGTCTCAGGGCGTCATTCCCTTCTAGACTGTCGACAAATCTCTTACGATGGGTTTCGTCAGTACTCTCGGTACTCCGTAGCTAAATCGTGCGTCTTCGCGTCAATATGTCATCACTGAACAGGCTATTATTCCGGTAAAGTGGACAGTGTCGTTCAACTCTTCGTACTTACAAAAACAAACTGACTCAACATTGGACGAATTATCATGTTTCTGCTCTCCTTTGGAAAGACAATAGTTGGAGCATTGGATGATGCTCAACGCTAGAATGTTGTTTTGGGTATGTTTTTCGTTACGATTGTTGGCCTCTCAGCAGAGTTCTTCCTACTCCCCCGCCCAAGTTGCCCCCCGTCTCAGTTCCTTGAGATTCGAGTCCACTCCTTCTCTGTTTGTCCCCCGTGATCTCCCACTCGGATCCTCCGTGACTCTCGTTCACCGGCCCTCACCCATGTTGCCATTGGTGGTTGCCACGAGGACCTCCCTCCCCCTCTGGCGCTAATCACCTTTCTATAGTCCGCGTTTAGAGCTGGCGAGTCCGATTATATAGAAAATAATCTACAAACTTTACTGTGGTGATTTTCAAGCTTAATGTCTCGTCCTCAAGAGAACTAAACTTGACGTTCTTAACTAGTCAGGTACACATATGCTTAGGTCTACAATTCTCTGTTTAACAATAATCTCCTTTCACATGTTCTAAATGGTGGGTGTCATGCAGGTATGTAGTTAAGTTCCACCTTCCTCGCTCCCGATTGTTCTTTGCCGCACTCTGTTCAACTGTATTACACAATCGTGACCAGTTTATGTTTTTCTGCTTTGGGTTCACGATTCCTGCGCTTCCTTAATATGCATCCAGTTGCGCACGAACTTCTCTCATCTTCGCTTGTTCTGCCGTAGTCTGCCTGCAAAGAGTCTGCTTGTATAACGGTATAGAAAACACAAGATTCTAGTTTGTACCATTCACAAAAAATTGGTCCCTTCTTTTTGCTAATTAACTTATTTTAAATTATATTAGGGAAATTTAAGTTTTATTTTTTAAATACATCCGTGACATAAAAGCCTTTTTATGACGTTAATATTTTAGCCCTTCATTAAAGGACGAAAGCTCTAATGCTATAGATTGAGAATATTATTATAAAATATGCTATATACCTAATTTTTACATATTATTGCCCGTTAGAAGTGAATGGCAAATTAGCCATCATAGATTATATGATGATACGTCTAATAAGTACATAATTTTGTGGGTTTTAGAAAGGACTCGATGGGAGAGACATATTCTTTTCTTTGCCATCCAGGGAGATTATCAGTGTGTAGAGATATAAGACATTTGTAAACAGGGCAGTGACAAGTTTACGGTACTTTCGAAGTCATGATTAGCCGAGTGGAATGATTGCAGGTATTCTGTTGCGTGATAATAGAGGAAAAAACCCAAATGAATTATCCCTCTTTAGTTCTAATTAGTATGAGCAAAATCTTTACAGATTGTCTCTTATGAGTCTAAAAAACTTATTTTTATGGCAAAGCCTCTCTCCCTTGTCTGGATTTTCAAATGGTAATTTTTTCTTCTTCAGAGAAAAGAGGTTTATGTCCCTCCTTATTAAGATTAAATTTATGATTAGTTAGTGTTATTATTTGGTAATGAGAATTAATCACTTTTTTTAAAACAAATACGTATTATTGAGTGAATCATTTGTTTATGATAGTTATTAGCCAACTTACCTGTCCGGTTCGTAATCCGTGCTTTTACCAATTCCTTAGCACTTATCTTCGCTCTCATTATCTTTTGGTCTTTCCCATCTCCTCCTACTTTCCTCCCCGGTCCGGGAGGGATTAATCTTTCCTTTCAAATAACGTAAAAGTTATTGAAATTTACTGCGAAACTTATTTAAATGAATATTTACTTTTTATACTTTTCATAATCACAATGATTAAATTTTGATCTTGAATTTCAATAAATTAAAACCTGTATTTAGTTTTTATGACAACCACATTTTTTGTAGAATTTCTATTTTTATGTTTCCTATGACTTATTAACTTTTGTCGGTTAAAAATATTTTGAATTCCACAACTGCTACCTATCTTTCCACAACTTAAGATTCTAAATTAAAAAAGTCTTCTTTATTTATTACTTTCCAGCTATCATGTTATGTCATAAGATAAATAATTTGCAAACAAAACGAGTATGACTTAATGACAAGTAATACTTATATATTTAGGTCCAAGGGAAACCAAAGAAAATATACACGCTTGATCTTGCACCTAAAGTCATAAAACTAGGTTGTCAGCAGATACGTATCGTATCGGATCTCTTTTTTGCGGTATCATTGTGCCGCGCTTCCGTCTAAAAACTCAATCCTATACTGCCACCCTTCCTTCCGGCCCCTTTTTCATTTCGCTGCAATTAATTCTTAATTTGACTGAGTAATATACCAGACCTTTTTTGATCAACAATTAACCCATCTTTTATTTTCGCGGGCTACAGATACCTTAGCTACATTTATTTGTTAGATTTCCCCTGTGTTATGTTGTCGCTATTCTCTTAATCATCTTACTCACGGCTTATATAGAGGTCAGATCCAATCATTATCATGGATCGCTAAACAGTAATTTTTGTTGTAGTGATATCTACTGTCCTCCTTTCACTTTTGGAACATTGGTGCCCGCCGGTTTAAAAAAAACCAGAGTTATAGATACCGCCCTTTATACTAATGGACATCACACTTGCATCATCTTATCTCACCGCTATAAAGGTGTATTCGGCCTAGATTTCGGCTAGATTGCCGTTGCAAGCGCTTGACGAAAAACTATATCTTAAATATAGAATGTTCGATCGATTTGACCTCCTTTTGTTCTAAATATGAAACCATTAATTTAAACTTATAGGTCCAAAATGTATAAATTACCAATTTTAAATTTCACTATAACATTTGATTCAATTATATAAAAAATTTAGGAAAAAAACTTAAATATACAACTAATAGAAATTGTTGTCATTCGGCTCCTAAATTTCCCTTCTTTTTTAATATTACATAATTCTCTTTCTTTTTTTTTTTTACAGAATCATGGATATTATGTCTAAGCATTTCTCCCATATCCTCCTATTCTCGGAGGTCTAGGCGCCCATCGGGAGGGTGCTGGGTGCATCGCTACTGTCAGCTACTTAGCCACAATTCCCCACAAATAATGCCTATTTTTTTCACACGACTAAAGACACTCATCTATTGGCCTAAACAAATCAAGTTTTTGAATTTTGAATAATTCATCTGAGTTTAAGTCTATACCCATTTTTGAATTTCAAATTCAAAAAATTTGAAATTCACAAAAATGGACTAATCTGCTCGTCCTCTCCGTTCTAGATTGTGTCTTCTTACTCCTCCGTTCTTCATTCTTCTTAACACTCCATCATCGTCTTTGGTTCTTCCCTACTTCAGCATCGGTTATTTGGGTTTCTCCTTTTCTATTACTCCTCATCAGTTCTTCTTCTTTTCTTTTCTTCCTTTTTTTTGTTTTGGTTAATTGTCTAGCGGGACAAACTAGGACATCACGGTGTAGGAGGTTGTTCCCTCTTACAGATTGTCCGTTTCTGGAGAGCTGGTGGCATTGGGTTCCTCGAAGAGGAGTAGAATTGGGGGCAACGGGAGGTCCCATTTTGCTCGGGGGCCTGCTCTCGGGATCGGTTTCTTCGGCTGTTCCTGGATTGCTTTGGGCCTTGTAGTCCCTGGTGGAAGAAAATAAAAAACCTTCTTGCATGATCCTATGAATCTTCAAAGGATTCAAACCAGATTCTGGTCTGGGCGAAACATCCAAATAAAAGGTTTCAAAATACACAAAAAAGCAAAAAGCATCAGGCGACCATTGTTGTCAGACCTACATTGTTTTTTCGGTTTGAGTTTTTAACTTTATTTTAAAATTGTTGTTGAAATTAGTAAAAATTTAAGAATCCAATATGTATCAAATTATGAAATTATTATCATGTATCAGACAACTAGGTTTAAATGCTTAATTTTTTTAAAACCTAAGTTGGATTAATAATGTTTAGTCTTATGCTTTTGATACCTGAATTAGATGTGTATCATTGATTTCCTATGTATCAAGGGTTGTTGCAATATTTTATCATTTTCAGTGCGTAATTTCAATAACTGCGCTAATATCAAGTTTGTGCTTGCTAAACATTTTTGAACTCAGTGTGTATAGTGTTTTAGATGCTGCATTGATACATGATTGTTGTGTATCACGATAATATTTTTCTATGTAACCCCTGAGGTTTTGAAAATTGTTTTTTATAATGTATCATTATCATAAGTTCTAATGACCTGCGCATCACTACAAACTAGTGCTTGATGATATATATATATAATCCATATTATAAATGTTCAATAAAAATGTTTCAAAATAGATGATATACCTTTCTTGAATTTTGTTCAAAATGGAAATGATTAGCCATGCGAACGGCGAAACGCGGGCTGAATTAATGCTAGATTCATGACTCTTTTACCGCTGTACATTAAGCTGATTAGTAACAGCCTTTACATTGTACTTACCACGCTTTTTTGATATCCCCATTTTTATTCTTAACAAGTTTTTTAAATTACCAGTATCATTTTCACCGATGTATCACACTAGAGTCTAAAGTATCGACGCCACAGACAATTTTAAGGATTGTTTTAGTAAATACTCAATTTGTCGGGACATAGTGTAATTCTTGAATTAACACTATGGGATTGCCTTAATTTTTACAAAAATTTACCTAGTGCTAGAAGGTTTTATGAGAAATTTTCAATGTACCACATTTGAAAATTTTGAAATATTAAGAAAAAAAAGTCAAAATTAGGTTAAAAAATAAATTTAAACCGTCAAAAGTGTAACATAACCACTTGGGAGGTGTTCTTTCTCACAAAAGGCAGATAGATATAAGATTAAAATTTTATCTTACTAATTGTCATCCAATGATCAACGTTATTATTATTGATACTTTCAATAGTGCAGTCCATCAGTAACCGTCTTATTATATGTTACTACTAGTTGCGCAACAATTCCCTC
This sequence comes from Solanum habrochaites, assembly GCA_027704765.1. Lineage (NCBI taxonomy): Eukaryota > Viridiplantae > Streptophyta > Magnoliopsida > Solanales > Solanaceae > Solanum > Solanum habrochaites. The sequence goes on along the minus strand of JAKWJA010002489.1, from coordinate 5,273,119 downwards.
TATCTATAGTTAAATATTTTTTTTTAAAATATGACACTACTATATATGATCTGGCGAGGAGAGCATGGTTCACGGAACCCCGTCGCGCCCCCTCTCTAGATAACGCCTCTGTCCACAACTCATAGTACCGCCATTATTTGTAGAAGATCATATAACCCATTTCTTCTACACAAAACCCCCCATATACCTCTATCATAATTTTATGATAAAATCCACAGATTCGACATTTATTAAATATGCGCATTGAAGAACTAAGATTGTATGCCCAAGAACCCACATGTCCCTATTTAGATGCTCTTTGCCATTAAAATGCAAGAACATATATACTCTAGTTTTTAGACGACAGTAACATTAATCGCTAGTCTCAGAATATACTTAAGACATCTGCATACTATATATCAATCGCTTAATATACTTTATCTTTTTTTCCTGTCCTCCATTGAATGAGCTTCTGTAATATTTGACTTGACGTCAAAAGTTTTTGAAACTCTTAGATCTTTTTTCTATCTCAACTACGTGTCGGTACATCTGTTTCTTTATATAATGATCTGATAAGTCAATAATTCAACACAAGGTTTTCACTACAATTTTTATTTTCTTTTAAAAAAACTTCTCATCAAATAAAACAGTCACGTAAATACATTTAAACAGAAAAGAGGGCCAACCCATAGCCATAAAGTGCCACTTTATTATCGTTTTGCTATAGTATATAATAGGAGAATCTGAATTTTCTCCTGCAGACAATTGGCCCCCACCTCACTCAACTTTCTGTTTCCACATTTATTGCTCTTCAGCCTCATGGACTCACCAAGTCAATTGGCATAATATATCTCTATACCTATATATCATCTATATATACTATATTATATATGAGTGGTATAGGTATATATATTTATATCTCTCCTCGCACTCTCGCTCCCATCTCCTTCCACCCCGCCTGCTCTGTGTGCGCTACAAATATACAGATTCATTTTCATTTCCTTCGTTTCCCGGTTCTTTTCATTTATACGGATACTCTATTAAGAGCTTAAGTCAATCTGAAATGGATTGGGATTTACTTGTATAATTTTCATCATTCATTGAATACTCTTTCTTCGTGAAACTAATGCTATATGATTTTTCTTATAATAGTTTTAAAAATCGACAATAAACCTACATGAACGTCGTAAAGAACACATACTAACTAACAAGATTACAATATATCTTAACTAATTAGTATCATCTATATTCTACAATAAGTTAATACCCCATATAATTTTATAATTAATATCGTCTATCGATATTTAGATAATTCATGATGAATTAATTATTTCATGTTACTATTGTCCACATGATGAAATAGTATCACTTATTATCCGTACAATTATCTCATATTTTCGTTTAAAGAAAAGCTATATTCAATCATAAAAAAACTAATTATAATACAGTAGATGAAAGGAAAAATATTTTAATTTATCAATTAATATAAAATTTATTAAAAAATAAATAAATAAATAATAATAAATTTAAATTATTTTCGATAGATCACGAATAATTTATCGTTTTCCAATAGTTTTATAGTACAATGAATACTTGGATAGATAAGAATCTGATACCCTACCCCCTGTGATCACTGAGAATCCGCGGAGGGCTTAACTGTAATTATCTTAAATTCACAAGGGCAAATCCGTCACCGTAGTTTGTATAAATATCCTACAATTTTCTCTTTAATCCTTCCACAGCAAATAATCTCTCAAGTTAGTTTCATTCTGTGTTGCATTCTCTCAAATTTCAAAGAAGGCGTAATTTCCTGTAAGTATTCTAAAAAAACGATCAAATTTTGTTTATATTGTTGGGTTTAAAATTGTTGATGACTTTGTTGCTGATTCCTTGTATTTTCGTTTGTTCATAGGATAGTTGATTAATTCTCGGACCGTTTGATTTTTATTTGTTCAGAAAAAGTCAGATTCAGACAATCTGTAGAATTTTGATAATGTGAGTATTCTATTTGTTCCTATTGATATATCAATTGTAATTGTAATTTTTTTGGGGGCTGTAGGGACGTCTTAATTCGATAGAAAGTCGTTTTTGTTTCTCGAAATTATATTATTTGTGTATTCCATAAGATGCCTTGTGTGTGATCTGTGGCCATTATTTGGGGGGCTGTATCTTCTCACTTATAGATTTGATTTTAGGATTCGGTATAGTTTTTTAAAGTTATTTTTCCATGTAGATAATGTAATTTGATAAATTTTTCAGCTGGGATGGCACCTTAAGACAAGGCGTTTTTTGTTTAGAAAATTTATATATTGTTGTGATGTTTAGCTCCGCCGTGTGTGTAGATTCCTAGTGACGACACTTATTGTGGTGTATTTTTTTGCACATTGTACGATTTGCAATTTTAGGGAGTCGGTATAGTTTATCTCTGTAGATATGTAAATTGATTAAATTTTTGGAGTGGTATTTATGACTCTACTTGATAAATATTGAATGACGTGACTAATCAAAATATTGAATCTTCTTTGTGCTTCAAATATTTGACATTGATGACTATATCCATAATTTGATAAAGAAAATTAACACTATAATTTGATATTGAATGGCTATCAATTATTGCCTTTTTTTTTTTAAATATGAAATGAACGACTATAGTCATAATTTGAGGAGAGTTTTTTAGAGTAAAATTACGAAAGTAAAATAATATAGAGCGTGTGGATTGTAGAAATACTGAGAATTTAGTAATATTACTTGAAACAGGTACTTCTTTTCAAATCTAAAGATTTCTTTTAAAATTATAATACACCTTTGGACACTTAGCTGTGCTTTGTCTGTGCTTTTTGTTTACTTTAGTCCCCATGCGGTACATATTAGCAAATAAACTTGACGCTGCTTCTGCCATGTTCAACATGAGATGTTTGGCTTTATACTGTGAGAGTTTTATGCAAAATTTATAATCTTTCTATGAGGATGATTGGCACGTTGTGAGGAAATATTGATCCTAAAGTTTAACACACTCCGCATGGTTTCTGGTAGAAGTAACATGGGTACACAGTGATAGGAAAAGCTTAACTTAAATACCAAACCTTGAGCCTTATTAACACTTTATCCTCACACAAACCTTGAGCTTAATTAACATTTATCTCACACATAAGTTTGCTGCACTTATGTGCGTGCTTGCTCTCTTTTGTTCCCCCTCTCACTTGTTGATTGTAGGCCGAGACATCTGCTGCAAAACTTTTGTTGGCCAACTATCTCTCTCAGCAACTCTGTTTAGCTTTAATGGCTACTAAACAGCAAATTTTCATTTACTTTTTCCTGTTTCATCTCTTGGTATTACGAAATAGTTAGCAATTTAGGGTTTAGGGGATTTATGTAAACCTTTACGTGCCATTTTAGAGTCCCACTAAAACTTCTGCTGTTGTTTGCAATTTATGGTTGTGGCTGTTTAGTTTCCCTTTTATCCCATCACCTTTCTCAAAAAAAAAACAAACTTTATGTTAAGCTTTAGTTGTTTTGTTGGCAGATTCAGGTGAATGATCTAATGGAGTCTAAAGGTGGGAAGAAGTCTAGTAGTAAATCCTCACTCTACGAAGCACCCCTTGGCTACAGTATTGAAGACGTTCGACCAAACGGTGGAATCAAGAAGTTCAGATCTGCTGCTTACTCTAACGTAAGTATCTGGATTTCGTTTGTTTTGGATATGAGCATCAGAAAATGAGCATTAAGAATTTTGTAATTCTGATTACTAGCACTTTCTTGTTTTTTTACATGTGCAGTGCGCTCGCAAACCTTCCTGACATTCCTTAAGCTTCTATTCTAGTCTAGCACGTGTGTCCTGACACAAAAAATCCCAAAAAAAGTTTCTTCTTTCAATTAGTTCGTGTTAAACCCTCACTCTTTTTCCCCCTCCTTCAACTGCTTTCTGCATTTGCTCTCCTTGTTTGTGAACAATTTCCTCTAAAGGAGCATTAGTTGCTGGGAACATTTTTTCATCATGGTGGCATTGCCAGTTTCTGCCATTGGTTTTGAAGGTTATGAGAAGAGGCTTGAAATTTCATTTTTTGAGCCTGGCCTTTTTGCTGATCCCGAAGGAAAAGGACTTCGATCACTGTCAAAAGCACAATTGGATGAGTTCCTAGGACCTGCTGAGTGCACCATAGTTGATTATCTTTCTAATGAGTGTGTTGACTCCTATGTCCTTTCTGAGTCCAGCCTCTTCATTTTTCCTTACAAGATAGTCATCAAGACATGTGGTACCACAAAGTTGCTTCTCTCAATTCCGGTCATCCTGAAGTTGGCTGATACCCTTTCGCTCAAAGTACAAGCGGTGAAGTATAGCCGTGGGAGCTTCATCTTCCCTGGTGCCCAGTCATTTCCTCATCGTCACTTCTCTGAAGAAGTTGCTGTCCTTGATAGCTACTTTGGAAATCTTAGTTCAGGCAGCAAAGCTGTAATTTTGGGTAGTCATGACAATCTTCAAAAATGGCATGTTTACTCTGCCTCTGCTGGATCGATTCAGACTAAGAACCCTGTCTACACTCTTGAGATGTGCATGACTAATCTGGAAAGGAAGAAGGCTTCTGTCTTTTACAAGAGTGAATCAAGCTCGGCAGCTGAAATGACTATTAGATCCGGCATAAGGAAGATCCTCCCTAACTCTGATATATGTGATTTCGAGTTTGATCCTTGTGGTTATTCCATGAATTCTATTGAAGGAGCTGCGCTTTCTACTATTCATGTTACACCAGAAGATGGTTTTAGTTATGCTAGCTTTGAAGCAGTTGGGTATGATTTGAACTCCTCGAGTCTCGGGTCACTGGTTAGGAGGTGCTGACATTTTTCCAGCCTGATGAGTTTTCTGTTGCTTTGCATCTGATTTGTCTTGTGAGCTAACTGGAGCGCGTTTTCTCTTTTTGACTTAATGGGCTACTCTCATGCGAGTGGAGCCCAAAGAACTTCGGTGGGGTGGTTCTATTGTCCTAACCGGAAGTTTAACTAGGAGTTCCCTCTGTGGATCTCCCAGATCTGTTCTGCAGGACTGCTGGAACAACGAAGTAAAGGAGGTGTGTTGAGGGTTGTTTAGTTCAATTACCAGTGTCGTTTGCAGATGTTTTACCATGTTTGGTTGCCTTGCTCCTTTGTTTTCTCCAAATAAATGGGCTCGTCCTTAGAATTAGTAACAAAAACTTTGAACTTAGTTTTGCCCTTTGGTTTGTATATTGGATTATTACCGCATTTTGTTGTTCTCAAACTCGTTTGTTATTTGGTTGTCCCTAATAAATGTGTGTTGTCCTGTGATTTTATGTTTCATTAGTTGGCCTTTTTGATATTATGATATTGAAAATTATGTCAACACGAACAACTTTTACAAACTATTCAAGCAGATCATATATTTTATATTTAACAACATGCCTCGCGAAAAGGATAGAGTGCATGCAGACTTTATCCCTACAACGAGTTCATAGGACTAGGCGTTTGCACAACATCAGGCACCAGTGATTGGGTTACCTAAAGCATCCACCATCTCAATATTATAAAAAGACAGTAAACTGGACAAGGCAAATACCCCCCCTGCAACTGCTACTGAAAATATAGCCAGCTTGTGACATAATAATGCCATCTTTGGCTGTTTTTCCTTCATGGATTCCGACGCCATCGAACCTGAGAATGCAAACATGAGAGAAACAACAAATCCTTGAAAGAGAAGAGGCTTTCTTGTGAATATCACAGTTGGTACTAAATCTTCTTTTATCCTCTCAAATGGAAGCTGAAAAATTGCAATAGCTGTCAAAAATGCAATTCTGTATAAAGCATCTTGAGTGCTAGTTGTGCCTGTGGGAAGAAATATATCATCTTTGTTATTCAAAGATTGCTTTGTAGAGTAATCATCACTTGTTACATTCATCCTATTGAAAATCTTGTGAAAAATAATTGATGAGTTTATATTACTATGAATATTATTCAAGAAAATACCCTCAAACATGTTATATATAATGGAAATGAAGGTTAAGAGCAAAAAAAGTGTAGAAAAGGGAAATGCTATAGAAAAGAGTGAGGCGTTTCTTGGTACTTTCGCTGTCACTATCCCCATTTAAAAATCAATGTTTGGAAATTTCCACGAAATGGTTCATTTGGTAAATTATTTCTATCCGTTCACATTTTACTAGTTCATTATTAAGTCCTTAAAAATAAATATTTATTATATTGCTGAATGGCAAGCATTATTTTAGGAGTCCGAAACTCAAGGGTCGAAAATATTACAAAAAATTCCAAAACGTATAATAAAAAATTTATATTAACCAAAACTGGTAAAATCGCTGCCGAGGCAGCGATTTTACTTCAACTGAAAAAGTAAAAATCGCGCTGATGGCAGCGATTTTGCCAAAAATTTTTTTTTTTAATAAAATGAAATCGCTGCTTGAGCAGCTATTTCAAATTTTTCTTCTTACTTGGCAGCGATGATATTCTTTTTTAATGTTTTCTTTTTTTTTAAAAAAATACGTAATCGCTGCCCATGGCGAAGCGAGTATAATGAATTTTTTTTTTTATATAAATCGCTTGCTGACAAGTACGATTTACAAAAAGTTTTTTTTTTTTTTGTAAATCGCTGCTAGGCAGCGCTTTATTTAAAAAAAAAAAAAATTTGTTATTAATTTTTTTTGTGAAAATTATATTTGTTAAAATTAAATTAAAATAATTTTTCTCCCTTTAATTTTTCTATTTAAAAAAATTATTATTTGAAATTCAATAGTATTTAAATTTAAAATTTACTTAATAATCTTTTTTTTGAAAAGAAAATATATTTATTACTTTACTTTACTTTTATTTTTATTTTTTTTCAAATAATGGTATCTATTTTCTTATAAGTTAATTAAAAATAAGTAAAGTATAAATCTATTTTCTTTCTAAAAAATATATTATATTAAATTTAAATTTAAATACTCTTTGAATCAAATAATTAATTTTTTTTAAATAAAAAATTAAATGAGAAAAATATTTAATTTAATTTTTAACAATATTTTTACAAAAAAATTATAACAATTTTTTTTTTTAAATAGAATCGCTGCTAGGCAGCGATTTATATTAAAAAAAAAAATTTCTTTATAAATGCTGACATTTGCAGCGATATAACCTTAGTTTTTTTTTAAAAAAAAGAAAATGTAAAAAATAATATCAAATCGCGCCCTGGCAAACCGATTTTGTAGAAGAAAATTTTTGAATCGCTGCTCAAGCAGCGATTTCTTTTTTATTAAAAAAATTTTTTTTTGGCAAAATCGCTGCTTCCGCAGCGATTTTTACTTTTTCAGTGAATAAATCGCTTCCTCGGCACGATTTTACCGTTTTGGTTAATATAATTTTTATTACCGTTTTTTGGAAATTTTTGTTAATATTTTCTACCCTTTGAGTTTCGGACTCACGATTTTAAGCATTAAATGGACAAACATTGAAACAATCAAATAGCCCTTTGACCTGCAACCATTTTTTTTCCCTTCAAAAAGAAAATACTACTCTTGATTTTTTTATCTTTACTCCTCTCTCTATACTTTGTTTGTCTCTTTACTGCACCCAGCAATTTTTTAATTTTATTTGTGGGATCCATTTGCTGTTCAAGATTTTTTTGTTGTTTGATTTATCTCCTTCAATCTATTTTAATGTTGATTTCTTTCTTTTTGGTCAGTCCCCAAAAAGCAATGCACATTTTTGTTAATGGTAAAGTATTAAAGGTACAATTCCTCTTTTATCTTTGTTGATCCCACTTAATTTTTTATAGTACTTCAATACATTTATGAGAAAGAGAGAAAAGTGAGTCCACTTTTGAAGTACAATTTGGTAAACAATTCAAAGTCTTTATTATTTTTTAAACTCCGTGCTGGGTCAAATGGTGCCATATAAGATGGGACGGAGGGAGTATACTTTAACAAGATGGATCCGAACAATCAGAATAGTCAATTTAATGAAGTATTGAATAATGTTTTGGGGTTAGATGAGGATAACAATTTGTTGTCCCAATCATGTAAGATTTCAATGTTGCATACGATAGGTCCTTAAAAAAAAACTAAAAATTTCTTAACCTATATACTTCAAAAAACTACAATATATCTAAAAGTGGGACCTCAACTTAGATTTGCTCTCGTGACCTTTAGACTATTTGTTTAAGCTTTAATCTTTTGCTCTACAATAATATTCTTCATAATTACGAAGGAGATATATTTATGGCTTCTTTCATATCAGTTTGGTTTTTGAAATATCACAAGTACAATTTAAATGAAATATTATCAATAAATATAGTCCAATAACTAACTAAAATAAAATGAAATATTTCAATAATATAGTCCCAATAAACTACTAAATGGGTGAAGATAATTGATCAAGACGTTGACATGTACCCGTAATTATTTGTATTATCCAATTAAAATGACAGGCATATATATTGCATTCATACTTAACTTGTTTTGTGAGGGAGCATAACTCATATAATACTTTATCCCATTATATTTATTTCATCATAATGAGTCACTTATAATATGAAACTCTTTTTAATTTTTGTGAAAACAATCCAAATATAAAACTTTTACAATCTTATTTACAAAAAAAAAGATTTAAAAATTATTTAAATCCTAAGTTTTCAAATAATCTATTTTTTTTAAAAAAACCCTGAAATTGGGACATAATTGTCACGACCCAAAACGAGTCGTGAGTGACACCCACACTTAACCTCCTAAGTGGGCAAATCAAGGAATCTAAATCCCCAACATATATCAATAATTCAACTATGAATACCAATGTAATGCGAAAACTTAAAACTTATTAAAGTAACTGATTAAATAAACATCTAAAGTCTAACACTTAGTATCCCCAAAATCTAAAAGTCATCATATCAAGGACATCTGTTCTCAATTACCAAGTCTAGAAGTATTGAAAATATCAAAATAAATAAATAAGATGGTCCATGTCCGAAATTTAAGGATATCATGACATAATGAGAGAATTCAGCACGAGCTAGAAATAATAGCTTACCTTGAAACTCTGATGTGCTGGAGATTGTCTAAAGCTGAGGGTGAGTTGAAGTCGATGGTACACTTGTTGCACATTACAAAAGAAAAATAAAGAAAATACAAGTAGGGGTCATTACAAGGAACACGTACTGAGTAGGTATCATCGGCCAACCCAAAATAGAAACTTATATATATTGAAATAATAATAAACTCAACTACGATCTTAGGCAGGTGGCAAAACACAAACAACATAACCACTGCAATAACACCATAGTAAGGTACACAATCATCACAATTATATCAGTTAATTCGAGATTCCCTTTCCTTTAATGTTAATCGTGTCGGGAATGTGATTGAATGATGAAATACTCCCGATTCCATATTCGTGTCGAACATGACACTCCGATCTTAGATATCGTGTCAGAAAACTTGATACTCCAATCCAATCTACAGTGTAGGAACTTGACACTCCGATCTAATATACCGTGGCAGACGTGACACTCTGTCCATTATCTAATGGTAATTTATGTCATCAAGCCTTCTTTATTCAAAGGCATCATTTGATAGATAGGGTTCAGATTATAAATTCTACTTTCTCAAATTTTAGAACCAACCACCAAACCACACAACCATCTAAACACCACACAATCAAGTACATAGGAATTCACCTATCAGTTAATACATACAATCGCTTTGATAGTCATCAATCAATCGAAATAAACCATACTCCCTCATTAAGAACAAAGCAAGTAAACTACTCCCCAATGCCCTTCCTTTCCTCAATGCCTCCGACCCTCTCCTATCTATCAAATATATATGCTATTGATAAGTTAACGAGTCTACAAACACTCAAATTATTGTATGTTTAGCCTAGACAAAAAACCTCACCCTAATTATATATCAATTCCACTTTCCCTAAAGTTCAAACCTAATGCTAAATCTTAATTACTCCAATCAACATAACTTTAATGAAATTTAGATAATTTGATACACCTAATATTTAATGACCTATCTCAATATACGAAAATTCAATTTATAAGATGATGGGGTACGTAATACCTCATATTACCACTGATTGCGGAAACCAGTGGCAACCATATAATGATTAGCTAATTATTATTTTAATTGAAACATAGACATTTGCCAAATAATATCAAAAATTAAATGGTCAAGGTCCGCCAAAAACAGAAAGAAAAGAAAATCTTCCTTTTCTATAGACAACTACTTGCAATTTTTTCACATATTGCTGCTCCCATCTTCAATTTCCCTCCATTATTTTCGTTGACCACCCCCCCCGTCAAACTTTTTATTCTATTTTATATTAATTAAATTTTTTTGTTGTAAATAAGATTATAAGAAAGAAGACCAGAAGTAGATGTAGAGAATTTTTTTTTTACTATTCAAGTATATTATAAGTTTCATATGATAGATTAACCATAGTGAATGAACACCCTATTTATAGAGTGAGAAGACATCCAAAGGTCCACCATATTAAGTATCATAAAAATAATATAGCTTATCCAAAACGGTTCCAATGTAACCTAGTGAATAGCATGGTTGTTCATCGGACTAACTTTATGGACTATCCACCTTATTTAATGGATTTATAAAAACACTCCCCCTTGGTGTCCATAGATATTATGCCCGTCGTATAAAAACCTTACTAGAAAAAAAAATCCTTTGGGAAAAAATTCTAGTGAAGAAAAAAGTACACAGTATTTTGATACGCATTATTTTGCCTGTCCTCATTAAAACCTTTCTAGGAAAACCCCAATGGGACAAAACCAGATTACGGAAAAAAAAGTACAGTGCGTATTTTTACTCCCTTGATAAATCACGATTTCAGATGGTTAGTTTTCTTTTCCTTCCCGCATTCTTCAATTTTGTTGCACCATTTCTCCAAGAGTTTTGAAGGCCGGTAAAGATTTGGTAAATAATCTGCTAGATTATCACTCGAATAACGAATTTTCGCACATCAAATTCACCATTCTTCTAAGATCATGTGTGAAGAATATTTTGGATGAAATGTGTTTCGTTCTATCTCCTTTTTTATAAGCCTCCTTTAATTGAGCTATGCCGTGCAACATTGTTTTCAAATAGTATTGTGGGTATCTTGACGTCAACTTCAAACCACAATCTTTTTTGATATCGATTTTACTGATCTTAACCATAAACCCTTCTCTACTTGCTTCATGTGGCTATTATCTCAGCATAATTTGAAGAATTAGCGACAATAACTGCTTCTTAATCCGCCATGATATAGCAGTACCTACGTATGTGAACAATAACCTGTGTGCTCGAGCTTTAATGTGGGTCACTAATAACCTGCAAATCTCTGCCATGACCCCACAAGCATCTGCCCTATCTTTGTTAGTATAAACAGAACCTTCACTAGTTCCCCCTTAAGATATCACAATAATTGTTTAACTCCATTCCACATGTCTTTGAGTAGGTGAAGAACTATATCCTTTGCTACAAATTAACAAAATGCTCTGTCAGGGTCCGTAGCATTAGCAGCTACATAAAGTGCGGCCAATTGCACTAAATATAAGGTACTTCTGGACCAAGAGTTCCTTCCTTCTTCTCTCTGAGGTCGGAATGGACCTTACTACTTACCTCACTTCAATTGATCGGACAACCATTGGAGGACTTAATGATGTGCTTTGTCTATGTACAAATCGTTTCAAGATTTGTCTCAGTATGGGCAAAGATTGATGGTTAAGACCCCCTTCTACTAAATATTCATTTGTAGTCCAAGACAAAGTTTTGTCTTAACCAAGGTTCTTTCATCTCTCAATTCTCTTTATATTCAATTGCCTTTTGAACCTCTTCTGGAGTTTCCAATGATATTAATGTTATCAACATAACAACAAGATAACAAACCCCAATGTTGTTTTCCTATAAATAATATACAAGGACAATACAGCGTTTATATAACCTTGTTTTATCCAGTACCCTGAAGTGATTATACCACATGCGCCCTGATTGTTTTTAAGCCATATAATGACTTTTGTAATCTTATTGGAATATATTTTTCCGAATTTTGGAACTACATGCTTTCATCAGCTTTTAAGTCCTTCTGAAACTACTTTCATTAATTTTTATTATCAAGTTGAAACCGTAAAGTAAGCTGTAACCACATCCATTAGCTGAATTCAAGATTTCATGTAACGCTAAACCGCTGAGATATCACAACATATTGCATCCCATACAGGTGAATATGTTTCTTCATAGTCATCACCAGGTCATTAGAGAATCCTTGTGCAACAGCCGTCGCCTTGACTTACAATCTCATTTCTCTCATTTATTTTTTTGTACAAGACCCATTTATAGCCAATTGGGTTAACAGCACTGGCTTTGGACTCCTTGTCCAAAAACCTCACTCTTAGCAGTAAAAATACACTCTGATTGAATTGCTTCCTTGCCATTTTTGGCCAATCACTTCCTTTGTCACATTCTTCGACAGATAGAGGTTTAAGATCCTCATTTCCTTGCATAATGTTAGTGCAACATCATATGCGAAAAATTATCCACTATGTTTTTTTGATCGATCTAAACTAATCCCCTCAACCTTAGAAGAACTTCAGTTTGAGAATTCTTCATTTATGAGTCTCGGGTTCACTGATCTCTCTCTTCTCTTCAGGAATATCAGATTAATCAGATCTTCTTGAAATTCTTCGTGAAATTCTGTTTGAGTGTCATTTTTTGTACTTTCTGTCTTTTGTCTAGGCCACCATCCCTCGTTATCTTTTGCAACCCAATGGTCTACTCCTCGATTCCCACAGTGCCTTAATCTTTAGTTGAGTCAGAAGCATGACACTGTGGTTGGTCCCTTTTAGACGTCGATTCCGATAGGCACTTTACCACTGCAGGAATATGTGACTTTGTTTATCCTTTTTGAATCAGTAAATGCGTCTGGCATTGATTTGCTATGTTTTGCAAATTGGATGATCTTCTGGACCTCTTGCTCACCAGAGGGGGCGTTGGATCAAATAGAATAATGATGAACTTTCCATGGCGATTTCACTTTGAAGTTTTGTTTTTCCTCCCCGTTAATTGCGAAAAATTAATTTCACAATCGACAATCTGCAGCACTGCTTGCAGGAATATATCTCCCGTCAATGGCTCAAGGTAGCGAATTATTGAGGGGGAATCAAACCCAACATAGATGCCTAACCTTCTTTGAGGTCCCTCTTGGTAGCGCTTAGGTGGTGCACCGGCACATTACAAACAGCATCCAAAAATTTGAAGATGAGCAATCATATTGGTTCATGACTAAATCACCATTGTAATGGGGTATTTATAATAAGAGTCGGTCTGCGACAACAAGTGATTGCTGCATGTAAGATAGCATGACCCCAAATAGTAGTAGGCAACTCACTTTTCATAATAGAGGTTCTTGCTAGCAATTCTAAAGCGCTTACTAATGAATTACCAAGGCCATTTTGAGTGTACATGAGCTACAATGATTTCAACTTTTATTCCCTACCGACAAACCCAATAGCACCAAAAGCTGGGATGGAATTCGCCAGCAATTATCAAGACGAATTATTTCTTAATGGGATAATGTGGGAAATTGCGTCTCTTAATCGTATCATTGGGTGCCAATACTTTTGCAACGCCAGGTTGCGAGATGATAAAGGCCATATGAGACCATCTTGAAGATGCGTCTTTAGGACCATACAATTCTAAACACCCACTAGATGGGTGAATAGCCCCACAAATATCCCCAGTATTCGTTTCATAAAATTGAGGGGATTTCAATGTTAGCCTTCATTGGTAATGGCCTAGTAATCAATTTTTGCCTTGCAGCAAGCCAGCCACACGAAAACTCATCATTTTGTACGAATCTTCAGGTTCTTATGGATGAAAACCATTTGAGTTTTTCAATGATTCGTCTCATCATTATATATCCAGGATGCCCTATTCGTCAATGGCCAAAGCACAAAAGTCTTTTAAGGTCCGTAACTTCTGGTTACTATAAGTGTGTCAATCATACTTATTTGCATAATCAGTCCAGAAGATAAGGTTTGATATTCTTCCAATACAATTTCTGGTCTGGATACAACTTGGTATATACCAAGGTATTAACATCAGTTCATTTATTGTCTCAACATGAATATCCATTTCGCGGCGCATATCTTAAAACTTAACAAGTTTCTTGGGATTTGAGAGAACAAGCATCTTCTATGAACAGTTTGGTTCCACTTAGGCAGAAATAGATAGCTCTTCCCGGAGCCCTCTATTAAGTTGAAATTCAATATTGTAGTACATTTGCTTTTCTTCTAAGCAAGTAGGGAAGTATTTCTCATGTTTGAATTGGCGGGCGTTGTTCCACTATCAATTATACCAATCTTCATGATTGATCATTGAGGTATCCAATCTCTTCAAATAAAAGATATAAAAAATAAACATTAAATATTATTACTAATCAAAAACATTACAAACCTTTTAGGGTATTAACAAGTCCCTAGGAAACCATTTCATACGAGTTCATATAAACCGCCGCAAATGAAAATATATTATATTTCCAGACCCATCACCTCTTCATGTGACTCTATCTTTCCTTCGGGATTATCAAAGAATCCGCTACATCTAGATGCATGGGTCATAGTAATCTTCCCGTGGATAAATTGGCTTCTCGTTATTTTTCACTCTCCTTCATGGAAAGCTTGATTATAACTCAACTAGGTGCTTGGCTTACGAACAGGTACGTGACCAATGTCCCTTTCTCCACATCGATAACATTTGTTGCTGAATTTTTTTCTACCCTGCTGGTGTTGATGTAGTATTTAGTGCAAGACGATCACCAAGATTTAAATTTCGTCCTCGACCCCCGACCACAACCACACGGGGGGCCACGACCTGTTTCAAGCTTAGATTGTGAAATTTGCCGTATTTTAACTTCAGGAATGAACATAGAACCTGTAGGTCGACTTTTTGGTTTTTCATCAGTAAATCATTATGTTGTTCGCAACAAGGAATGTAGATTAATTCCCAAAATACTTTTTAAATTCCCTTTACTTCGGTATTTGCTGCCTGCTGGCAAGAATACCGAGGCAGGGAAAGTGGAAAACATTTTTTCCATCATGATCCAGTGATATTTTCTCCACATAATTTTTAATTGTGAATAATTTTAAACATGTGAAGAAGTTATACTCAGTCATATATATTTAAAATCTTTAAGTCTCAAGTGGATCCGTCATAACGTGCCTGTGAAGGACGACCAACTTCAGGTGGTCAATATCTATCTTTTAATTGTCCACAACACGAAAAGATCCTTAACAGTGAGTTATTCATTTTCAAACCCTCATCAAGGTGAGACGGAGAAATATCATTGCCTTAGCACTGTTGTGGAAGTCGATGTTTGATTATTTTCTTGGAATGGTGTCTGCTAGACCCCTCCACAATATGAATTTCTGCATCGGTGCCCCATGATAGAATACTTTTTCCCGATATGTCTATAGCAATAAATTAAATTTTAGAAAGATTAGACATAGTTAAAAAAAAGGAAAATTCTTTCTCCGAGGTTTTTAAAGTCTTTACTTGAACGGACAAGAGGGGAACTCGTGCTGATAACGTGTTGTAAATCAAGATTATAAGAGAAGCAAGAGAAGTCGAGTAAGGAGAAACTTTCTTCTTTTCAAGTATATATAGTTTCATATGTTTATTACAATAGTGAATGAAACCTAGAGAATGAGTGAACGAAATCAAATCCAAAGGTCACCATATTAAGTATCATAATAATAGATCCATTCTATCCAAAAAGGTTCATGTAACCTAGTGAATATGAATGGTTTGTTCTGTACGAACTTTAATGGACTATCCACTTATTTAATGGTTTTATAACAATTTTTTAAATAAAAATTACTTCTCTCTTTATCCACAGAAACGAGCCAAATATTTGCTCATTTTCCCTCTCTTCCACGAGCACAACACATGCGCATTCATTTCCACCCCTCTTCTCTTTAACCTAATTTTTCATTCATTTGTGGAGCTTAGCAGAAGCAGAACGATGGAAAGAAGTGTGGATCTTAGCAGAAGCAGAACGATGGAAGATGGTAAGTTCTTCATGTGTGTGATTTTAGGACAAACATAAACCCATTTTTTCTTCGAATCTGAAACCGTTTCTCTCTTCAAACCTTCTGTGAAATCTAATGAAATGGAGGGTTCTATGTTTTCTTGTAAAATCTAAGGAAATTGAGGTTCGATCTTCAACTGTTAGAGGTTCTCTTCTTCAATTTTTGAGGTTACAGATGAAGAAACAACAAATTTGAACTTTTGAGGTTTTCTTCTTGAATCTCTTCTTTTGTCTTTAATATTTGGGTGTAGTTAGTGTATTTGATGTATTTCTCTATTTGTGGGTTCTTTTTCATTAAGTTGTAGCTATTGTGTGTTTAATGTTTTGTTGTATTTATGGTGAAATAGACTATTCTAGACCTATTTAACTTGAAATTGATGTTGTATTTCTAGTCCATGAGTTATTCAATTTGGTTTGAATACCATTGTATTGATGACGTCTTCATTGATTTCACCACCCACTTACATTATTGTTGACAATTTAAGTTAGAGAAAGAAGAAACAAAAGATAAATTAACATGAAAGAATAATCTAAAATTTGTGACTGGTTGGTACTAAAATGTGCTACTGTTAATATTAATGATAGTTCTTTCTTGTCTTATTCAGTTGAAACTTTGGACCTCTATTTATTGGATTCCAAGTTGAATTTTTTTTGAGAAGTACTACTGTTGTCTATTTGTTTTTTAATATGATTTGAATAATTAACAGTGTGTTAACGAGACATATTGGTAAAAAATTCTCAAAAAATGATTCTTTTTATGTCGTTTTCTTTTCAGTATAATATATTGTTTCATTGGTATTTGATTCAATTATCATCATTGGATAATTATAGAATACAGACACCCCGAGTTTGGCTATTAATTCGCCTCAGAAATTGGTTTTGAAATCGACGAAAATGGGGCTGAAATTTTGCTTGTGAAATCATTGATTGTTTTTTTTCTTTCTTCAACAACTGCGGTTCTGTTTTAACATCTTTGAGGTTATAGCTGAAGAAACTTCAAGTTTGAGCTGTTGATGTTTTCTTCTTGAATCTCTTCTTTTTCCTTTAATCTTTGAGTTGTAATTAGTGTATTTGATGTATTTTTTTTTCTGATTGTGGGAATTTCCCATAAAGTTTTAGCTATTGTGGGTTTAAAGTTTTGTTGGCAGTTCTGGTGAAATTGATACTCTAGATCTTTTCTCGTGTTTGATGTGGATTTGTTGTTCCATGATTAATCCAATCGATTTTTGATTACTTATTATTGATGATATCTTCTTTGATTTATACCTCATCTCTTGAATAGCTTAGAGAACTTTCGATTTCATATTGTTAAAAAAGAGTTTACATTTTCACTGTCGGTGTTAGACTTTTTGACATGAAAATCTGAAACATCCGAAAATTCTAGATCAATATTATTTGCATTAGAATTCTGCTTTATCACTTTTAAGGAATGTTCTGCCTTGATTTTTTACCAAAAGGAAAATCAATAGGGATAATTTTTTTTTGAAAAGAATTGAATCCTGGCGATTCGTATGTCCATCGACCATTTTTCATTCCTTGAATGTCCATATAAAATTCGTTCATAACAAATTTGAAATCATGATAAACTTGTTAAAGTTATTTCTTGACAGGTCATGTAGATCAGTGTTTTGTATATATTTCTAATTATAACGGGAACTTTGATATTTGTTTCATATATTAAGAAAAACTATGTAATGCTTGTTGTAAATTGAATTGTGATTGCTATGAGTTTTAATCTACATATACTCCATGTACATTTTGAGATATGTTTGTTCATGTGTAAAACATTATTGTCTTTTCATTTCATAGTTTATCATAAATTTGATTCTTTTTATCTGTTTGTGTTGCTAAATATCAATGGATAATTTAGATAGAAGTTGGATGAGTATGAGACCATGCAGTGATAAATACATTAGTGGAGTGAATTATTTTCTTGATAAGACATTTCAATGAGCTTCAAAAGGAAATGAAATATTATGCCTTGCAAAAATGCATCATCGTTATTGGCATTAAAAAAAAAAATGTGTGAAAGGATCACGTGATTGTAAATGAAATTTGTGGACTAATACCAAAACCACGAATTTTTCCTGGGGAAGAGTTTCCTAATGAATACACACTTTCATGCAACCATGAGATATTGATGAACACTTCATGATCTTTCGAAATATAGAGGATGAATAGTCTGGAGAAAGGAGAGAGAGAGGGGCGTATCTGAAATGCACAAATTTTTTAAATTACTGATGAAGGAAACAAAGATTTATAACTGGGGTGTGAGAACTTCAGTAAGTTGATTTCATCATTCGATTATACTGGCTAAATCCCTACAATGGATTGAGTGATGTGGCTTTTACTAATCGGTTAGAATTGTTAAAAGAAGCATTTCCCTTTGCTCATACCCTAGGTTCGTTTCAATGAACTAAAAAAATGATACAAGATTTGAGTCTCGTTGATGACCAAATAACATGCATGGCCGTAATGATTGCATGTTTTATTGGAAATGAAATGCAGATAAGATATTGCTCTTTGTGTGGATCTTCTATATGTCCAATGAGGGTGATGACATTGACTAGTATGCAAGCTCTTAAAATACCAGCAAGAGATTTTAAGGTACTTCATTTAAGCCTGGCTTCAGAGAACATTATGTGTCCTAAACAAGCTGTTGCAAATGAGATGACTTATTCTGAACGCTTAATGATGGGAATTTAAGGCATCCCTGCTGATTGGAAAGCTTGGAAGGATGTTTGATTCTATGCTCCAAACGTCTCAATGATCCGCGTATTTTTTGATTTGGGCCTTTCAGTGATGTTTACAATCCATTTTTCGGGACCATGAGCATTTTCCAATAGTACCCGGCCTATTATGTTGGTAAACTATCAATTTTATCACCATGATTGCAATGAAGCCGAGTATATGATGTTGTCGTGATCAATCGGGGCCATTATATCCTATCAGGATATAAATGTGTACCTACAAACCATTAATTGCTGCTGAATTGAAACAAGGAACTAGAGAATTCGGTATGAAAACATATGATTGCTCATACAAATCACACATTTATCAAATCTTGCAGCTTTTAATGTGGACAATAGTGATTTTCCGCGCACTCAATGCGTTCTCTGGATGAGTACTAAGGGAAAAATTGCATGCCGCCACGTGTATCTATGACACATGCTCTAAATATCTCAAACATAGTCGTAAAATGTGTTACTTTTAGTCATCAGGGCCTTTTTTTGCTCCTGATCATCCATTAGAGAGACAAAAAATCTTTTAATGTATAGGAAGGATCATAGACCCTCTCTCTGCACCACAGCCTTGTCGGGCATAGAAAATGTTTTGAAAGTTGCATTATTTTCAAAATGGTTTTGGGAAGACCACAAAAAAGCACTTCAAAATAATGAGTGTCCATGGAAGAAAAGACCCCATATTTAGTTGAATTAACATATTGACATAATAAGTTGGGCACAATCTTGATGTGATGCTATTGAGAAAATATATATGATAATTTTGCGTGGGACTCTTTATTGATATCCCTAGGAAAGTCAAATATCACATTAATTTTGTTTGACTTGGCAGAAACGGGAATATGAAAGGAGCTTTATCCAGGAATATAATACAAATGGAAAAGCTAATTGAGGCTAAATCTTGTTTTACCATGAAGCCAGAAGAAACGTTATTTTGTGCTGTCTTAAAGAATGAAAAAATACCAAAAGGATTTACCTCAAACAATATCAGATTGTGTGGGGATGTGGATGAGATGAAAATATCAGGGTACAACAGCCATGATGCTCATTTTTATATGCTTGCTTAATTCAAATTGTGTTCGCAAATTATTAACCGAGAATGTTTCATTAGCCTTGATTAGGTTGGGAACTTCTTTTAAAGTCTCATTATGTCAGTAATGTAATAAGGCGAAAAATCTTGAAACCAATGCATTTGAATCAAAGAAAGTGGTATGTGTCTTTGAAAATATTTTTCCTCCATCTTTTTTTGATGTAATGAAACATTTGTCTGTCCATTTGGTTGGTGAGACTGCAAGGTCGACAGAGTGAATATGACGGCCAATCATTTGATGCTTTTACAACAGTCATGACAAAGGAACACCCAGAGAGCCTGAGATTGTATGGACAATGAGTTACCAAAACTACTTGAAAAGGAAAGCGTCTTTCTGAACCTTGTTTAACTTCTAATAATGAGAGGATGGAAAAAAATGATAAGAGTGGGCACTGTCTGTATGCAATACATCATCATATTTGCATCAAAGAATGGACGAGAGAAAATTAAAACAACAAATTTAACCATTCCCCCGAAGTATAAATGATTCTTGGAACGATTAATCGTATGTACCCAGGACCTTCACTTGAATGCTGCCAAGTTGGCCCATTGGGTGCCAAATCAACGTTATTATTTTTCTTATTCTTCACTTCAACACTAGCGTAGGTGCTCAATCAAGAGATTATGAAACCTTTAAATTCGTCCATCCCTTTAGCAAAAACAAATCAAGTATGAATTTATTATTTGTTCCTTGTTCTTCACTTCATAGTAGCTGTTTGAATTTGTTGCCTATGTCTATGTATCAATGTTATTTCTGGACTATTTCTGCAACTATTTGAATGTGTTGCCTATGTCTATGTATCAATGCTGTTTCTGGACTGTTTCTGTGACTGTTTGAATGTGCTGCCTATGTTTATATATCAATGCTGTTTTTGGACTTTTTTTGCGACTTTAGAATCTGAATCTTTCGATGTTGCTTGAGCATGTCTCCAATATTCTATTTTGTATGTTTCATGAGAAAAAAATTCTTCTCTTTTTCTAATTGGTGAATTCGTTATTCTGTCCTCATGTGTTGACAGAGGATTAATTTTGTGAGCATCTTTCAAATTAAGAATTCTCCTCTCTTGACTTGACAAATCTGAAAAACTATGAATCTCAACCCTGCCTGGAGTCTGTATGATGTTCTGAAAAGTTATAACTTGTGTGCTTGGTGTGTGCATGCTACTTATGATGCATTTTTTAGTATAGCATCCATTGCCAAGTATAGTACTGGAATTGGAACTTCATCTAGCTTGACTGTGTTGTTTTCTGTTGCTTTTTTTCTGCTCGTAGTTTGTTTCTTTCTTGTCTTCAGTTATAAGTCGTAACATCTATTTCTGGCTATGATCTCACAGAGATTTTCCCTGAAGTTGAGTTAGACTCTTTTCTTAATTCAAAACAATTGCTTTTATTGAAAACATAGGCATATTTCACCTCTTTTTTGACTTGAGAGTAAACCTATTTTTTTTTCTGGCCTACTTTTGCAAACCTACCTCACCTTGTATAGCTCTTCCTTGGTGTTGGTTCATTTTTATTCTTCTGTTAGTATTAAATAATCCATTCAATTTCAAAAAGAGAATAGGATACTTGGAAGAACTTTGTGATCTAAAAAGACTTGGTTTTCCCATTTCTTTACTGGATATATTAATATCTATTCTGTTGTGTTTTTCTTAATGGTCTATGTCTACTTGGTGAAGATATGTATTTCCTTCTCTTGCTCTTAGTGTTTTGACAAAATCTCTTCTGTTGTGTTTTTCTTTTGCAAAGGTGCTTGTTGGTATTTTGTTTACTATTTTCAAGTGACATTTTTTGAGATGACTTCTTTTATGAGGTCAAGTGGAAACTGAGTGATTAAATAAAGCATCAGTTAGAATAATTTGTTGCTTGGT
The DNA here is from genome assembly GCA_027704765.1 of Solanum habrochaites. NCBI lineage: Eukaryota > Viridiplantae > Streptophyta > Magnoliopsida > Solanales > Solanaceae > Solanum > Solanum habrochaites. The sequence continues at coordinate 5,251,364 of JAKWJA010002489.1, read as the reverse complement.
GTGTGCATGTGATTTAGAAAGAGGCTTAAGTCATTGCTTCCAATTGGATAAAGGGCTTTTTCATTTTCCACGATGATGCATTTTTGAATAATGTTTCATGCTTGTCTAATAGAATTGACATAGAGAGTAATGTTCAGTCTATTTACTTGCAAAATATTGGATGAACATTATCACACAAAGGCCTATTTTGGACTAGTCATTTGTTGGTTTTGGTCGACCTTGATAACTTCCATGGCTTGAATTTGTACTCATGGTGAATTGGAGGTGTTTGAATGAAGTCTGAACATTTTGTCCCTTCTTGTTGGTTGTCAAAATACTTCCTCCATGACATTTTTTTTGGTATATTTTTAATTTAACGTTTTGTTGGTCTTCCGCGTCAATAAACTGTTATGTTATGTCGTTTAATAAGTGTGAGAAGATAACACAACAGGCAGAGATGTATATAAAAGCCGTGAGACGATGAAGACTTACTGACTGGATTATTTTATTGGAAGTTTAGAACTCCTATTAATTTAGAGCTCAACTTTTTTGTTGTCTTGAACATGTTTGGGAGACTGGGTTAGCAAACTCTTTGTTTTAATATCTATAGTATGGCCGTGCAAACTATTGTGAAACATTGTTTTATGGTAACGTTTGTTGACGCTGAAACGCTTCTTCGATTTGCTCTTGACATCGTTCGACGCTCCTGGGGTTTTAAAATTTTTTCTTTTTTTACAGATTAGTTATCATCCTAATACGTTAAAATTATAAAAGTGATCCACTATAAATTTTAAAGTTATCTTCTTTAACCACCAACTAAGCATATTATTAAAACTACCCCACTAATTGTAACTACAAATAGTCCAAAATACCCCTATAGAACCTATGAGAAAGTATTTTATGCAATAAAAAGTTCTAGTACTCAAAACGATAAAAAAGGGTCGTTACAATAACCTAGATTCGTACTCGTGACCTATAGACTATTCATTTAAGATTTAACCATTCACGTTGCAATATCATTAGTTCATAATTACGAAAGAAAAGTATTTACTCTCTTCATATAAGTTGTTAATGAGATATACTAAGAATTTTAAAATGTGATATTATCAATAAATATAGTCTAATACCTCCTCAAATACAAATGAAAAGACAATAATTGATCAAAGATTGACATGTATCATAACTATTGTATCATCCGATTAGAACTTGAGCATGCATATATAGTCCCTTCACCGGGGTTGACTGGTATTTGTGAGGGGCTAACTCATATAATACTATATCATTACATTTATTTTCATCATAATGATTCAACTTATAATAGTGAAAAATCTTCAATTTTTGTGAATAATCCAAATACAAGCTTTTACAATCATATTTACCAAAGTAATATAAAATTAAAAATTATTTAAATACTAATAGCTTCAATGAGTCTCGTTTTTTTTATTTTTAAAATAACTAAAATTTGGACCTAACCTAGATTCGAACCCGTGACCTATACACTGTTCGTTTAAGTTTTAACCATTGGCGATGCAATAGCATTCATTCATAATTACCAAAGAAAATTTATTTAGTCTCTTTATATATTACAAGGAAATTTAAAATGAGATATTATCTATAAATATAGTCTAATAACTCCTAAAATGTGAAGATAAATTGATCAAAAGTTATCATATTCATTAATGTCACCGACCCAATCAGGGCTCGACTGGCACCACATTTACCCCCCTCCTTGTGAAGGCGAACCAACCCTCAAACCTTAACATTTAAGATATATCAACACACAGAAAATAATGCGGAAAAGACGTTAAACTCTGAATAAAACAATTCAAGATCTATTGTATTTTGTATCCCCAAATCTGGAAGCTCATCATCACAAAGAACATCTATCTCAAATTACTGAACGATGAATTCTAAGAACAAAATAACTACAAAGCTATATTCCATGCCGGCAGTCAGGCCATCAACTTTGAAGAAGAAGACCCGTCGCAAGCTACGCCATAGCTCAGACCCTGAATTTTTCTCGATGATTGAAGACTGCTAGAATCTATTGTTGAGTTGAAGTTACGGAACGTTGCTGTCATTACACAAATAACAAGAGGAAAAAACTGAACGTAGGGGGTCATACAACCACCGTACTGAGTAGATATCATCGGCCAACTCAAAATCGGGAACCGTATATATCAATAATAATGTAAATCAACTACAATACTCAACCTGTAACAATAGACAACAGAATTCATCAATAACTACAACCGCGTTCACACATGAGGACTCAAGCCCCCACTACCATACTATTTGGGAATTAAGTTCATTAGATTGAGTTATATTCATTATCTTTCAAGATTCATTATCTTTCTTCCTCTATTTCTAATCCTGGTGCCGAACGTGGCACGCCGATCCTCATATCTAGGATCCTGGTACCGGGAACGTGGCAGCCCCGACCATATTCTATCTGGTGTCGGAACTGTACACTCCGATCCTCATATTCTATCCTGGTCCCGGACGTGGCACCCGATCCATATTCTATCCTGGTGTCGGACGTGACACTCCGCTCCGATCCTCATATTCTACCCTGGTACCAGGAACGGGGCAGCCCGATCCATATTCTATCCTGTGTCCGGAACGTGACACTCCGTCCCTCTATATTCATTCTATCCTGGTACCGGACTGGCACCCGATCGCCCTAATTTCATCGCCTTCTTTTACACTAAGGCATCATCATCTCATTATTCATTTATCAAGCCTTCTTTCATACTAGGCATCATCATTCCTCATTATATAATATATCAACGAATTAGGGTTCTTTCAAGATTTGGGGTTCAAATAGTCTTTATGCATGCTTTTGGTTATTCATCACAATATTCTATATCATAATTCGTAGCAAGCTTACAATAAGCTATATGAGTGAGTTATCACAAACTATCAATCACATAATATTCACTTTAAGAGTTCACCTAGCGAATAACGTAACATAAACCATAACCTACCTCCACCGAAGATGATTGTCACAATGCTATCTCTCAAATCCTGCTATCCATTCTTCGTCTCTCTCTCTCTCATACTCGCTTCTCTCTCCTTTTTCCCTGTTCTGTCTTTGTTCTTTGCTAATTTTTGCTTATTCTAACGCAACCTGCTCTCTCCGTCTTTATCCCTGATTAATATTATAATTAATAATGCAAAGATGTGCAATAATAACCCACTAATTAACTTAAGGTCACCTCTTTTTAACCCCTGCCAATATTATATTATACTTTAACTCTAACTTTTATAATTAAAGCGAGGTAATAGTCCAATACACGTCCCCTTTGAAAAAAAACGTGTAAAGAATTCCGACCGCGAACCTGGGGATTGCGTAACCTCTGCGCGGCGGCGCGTCGGCTTGCGAACGGTCGTCCTGGGTCTAGGGAGGGGAGGTCGTCGGGCAACGCGTCAGATGAATTGGGGTTGCGTATTGGTTTTTTTTTGGTTTCCACGAAGACTCTCCGTGACGTAGCGTGCACAATATCAAGTCGAGCACCTGTCCGGTTCGTCCTGCCATTTCGTCATGACGTTCAGAGATGTTCTCTCTTTCATACCCAATTTCAATTTTTCAAGTATTTTGAAACACGACAGGACTAGCCGCCCCTCGGCACGAACGGTCCGTCTTGCTTGTGACGCCCCTCGTCGTGGCCTTCCTTCACCTCTGTGCCTAGTGTTTTTCCAAGAATAAAATCTGTTGCTCAAAACGACTAAACTATGGTCGTTAAAATAGAATACCAATTTACCCATTCTCGTTTCGTGCCCCGAACGGATGCACAATGAAGAATAACAGGGCGAAAGGAATCCTGAACTCTGTAAACAGATGTGGTATCTTTCTCTGCCATATCTGCCTCCTTCCTCCCAATTGGACTTATATCTTGCAACGGGTCGGCTTGCTTTCCTATGGAACTTTGATATTGAATTGCAATGCTCTCTCGCAGATCTCATACTTGTGCGAACCTTCTAAGCTATCTAATATAGGGCTACTGGTTCCTCTTCATAAGTCACAGTTCTCATCCAAGCACACTGAGTCCGCAGACGGATAATGTAGTTTTCGCATCTCCTGGTGGTATCTTTTCAACATGGACACATGAAATCCGGATGGCACTCCGGACAGTCCGCTGGGGGCAAGGGCTAATCATAAGCCAACCTCCTCCTATTCGGCTTTATGTACGTCTCTCAAATGGTCCGAATAGTACCGTGGACTTAGCTTACCAGCATTTTGGCCAAGACCGCATCAGCCTCCTTTCCTGGGTAAACTTCAACAAGCACTTTCACCTTGACGCGAATGAAATGAGCAGACTTAGTTATCTGTCCACTAATCACGCCAAATTGGGATCAAACTTGCCGGTCGCAGTGTCTTTGGATAAAAAAGACGCTACCCGACGGGCAAAGTCCAATTGCATATTCTTTTTCCACTATCCATTCAGGTAATGGGCATTCTTTGAATGTGTGTTTCCCCTGCGGGCCATTGGTTGGTGTTCATATTTCATCGTTGTTGACCCCAGTTTGGACACTTGGCTAATAAAGTCTACAATATTGTGCTTCATTCTACTCCATCCTAAAAGTGGTTGTTTTAGGTTCGCGATACAATCTTGGTTGCCCGGTATGTATAAGAATACCTGAGACACTATGAGCTTCTCTGCCATAATAGTGTTGCTTCTAGCTATCATCAATGCGGGGTACAACATTAGCCCTTCCTTAATGCCTGCAAGCAAGCAGCCTTCCATCAGTCGATTGTGCTTTCTTTAGCTCTCCGATCGCCTCGGCAACACTTTATCTCGGATTCGCTTAGTTTCTCATCATCAAACAAACCTGTTTTCCTTAGAATGCTTTCAGAAAAGAAGATCATTGACTCCAACATTAGCGCAATTTCAATCGTCTCACCTTCTCATTTATTTCCAATGCATCTCAAGTCGTTCAAGCCAGAGTCTGAAACAACTCCTCTAGAACCAATGGGCGTCCTAGAGGCTTGGCAATGAGCTAGTACTTCCGCATGCTTCCGCGCCTTTCTACTCAAGGCATGCTGCCAACACAGACATTCGCCTCTCCCGGATGTATACCAAATATGAGTCGTAGTCTTCAGTAGTTCCGAGCCATCTCCTTTGCCTGCACGTTCAGAATCTTTCTGAGTAAGTACATACTGAAGGCTGACAGAATTATCCGTGTAGACCTCACACTTAACCCTCTATAATAAATAAGTGTCTCTCTATTGGCTTCAATTGCAACTACTATCGCGCGGCTGTCAATTCCAAGTCATGGAGTTGGATAGTTACGTTCATAAATCATCGCACTTTATAATTGTCTTGAGGCATAGGAGGCAATCTACGTTCTTCTCTTTGCATTACCACTGCACTTCCCAAACGCTCGAATAGGATGCCTTCACAATAAACAATGAGTTCTTACACACGCTACCGGGCAAGTGAGGAGAGGTGCGGTAGTCCAACAAAAGTCTTAAGCTTCTGAAGGCTTTCGCTCACATTCATCTGATCCTTAATAGCAAATGGAACATTCTGCATTAGTCACGTTCGCGGCAATTGGGAAGGCAATAGAAGAGAATCGGCTTTGACATATCGTCTGTTTTTTTTTTTTTTTTAAGAGTTTGGGGATTTTTTTTTGTTTTTGGGGTTTCTGGGTTAGTAGCTACGACATAGACCTCAACAACTCCTCCTTATCTCTGAACACATCGTAAGTGTCTTACCCAATCTTCACCTACTAACTTCGATTTAGAAGATCTACCTATTTATTAACTCATCCTTAAGATAAACCACGTGCCGCTGAAGAGAGCATTGTATGCTAGCGGCAAATTCGGCAGTATCTTAGAGGAACTTGGCATAAAGCTTTTTCTCCCGCTCAACGTTCCTTACCATTCTCAGTGCATCCTCTGTGGTCCTTCTTACTCATTGGAGTATATCACAGTATATCATATTCAATAAATATCGATCACAAAGAGATCTCATTGCTTAAAAATCCCGTTCATCTATACCTCATGAAGCGCATGCATACCAAATGTCCTCAGGGGCATTCGTAAGACCATTAAGACATGCACTCAAATTTCGTAATGCGCTTCTATATACCAGTTCTAAACAGTCTTTGGCATCATCATCCGTTGCTCAGTATTTTTGCAAATTGATGATAACCGGATCTCAAGTAATCTTAGAGAAGGACACAAGCGAACCTTTGTACTTGATCGAATAAGTCATCAATGCGAGGAAGAGGATACTTGTTCTTAATAGTACCTTGTCAATACAATCTGTCGGTTAGTATCTATGCCACATCCGAAACATCCCATACCTCTCTGCTTCACCAAAAAAACAAAACCGCCGGAGCACCCGCAAGGAGATGCACATTGGTCTAATTAAGCAGGCCCTTGCTATCAACAACTCTTGTAAGTTGAAGCCTTTAACTCTTCTAACTCCGGCGGGACCATTCTAATACGGGGGTATAAAAGGGGCGTGTTCCGCGTTTGCGATACGAACAGAATTCTTAATATTCCCTTCTGTGTGGCATACCAGTGTAATATGCTGCAGGGACACCTTCCAAAAACTCGCGGAGCTTACGAAACCGACTCATTTATTTCGAAGTACTTGGTAGTGTCATCCTTGAGATGGGCTGCTAGAGAAATTCTAAACACCCTTTAGCTAACCATTTTCTTAGCACAAGAATGAGAGATAACGGCACAAGAGACGGCGGATTGGATAGTGTAGTCACCCTCCGCCCAGCATCTAACGGATCTCTGTCCCGGGCCTTGCCATAATGTCATTGGAGCGTTTTAGCATTACTAATCCAGATCGTCAAATATTGGAGAAAGCCAAGTCATACGGCTTATAATTACATTCCAAGTCTATCGCCATATTCTAAAATAACCTTCAAATCTACAATAGTGTATGTTGCTCCCCACAAGTTCACACAAACAAGACCGTATGTACCTTTTCAACTATTCCCAACTATAGAACTCTATCCCCGGTGTAGAAACACATAGGCATGTCAGTAAATTCACCATGCTAATTTAGGAACATTAGCAAATGATGAAGATACATCATGAAAACGTGGAGCCCGTGTCAAATAATACAGATGCCATGGCAATCACAAACGCTAAAAGATTACCTGTATAACGAAGCAATCAAGACGCCTCCGCTTCTGCAGACTGCATTCCGCAGGAAAGCTAACATGGGTCCTATCGTTTGTCTTGTCGCATTTGCCCCTACACCAAGTTGCCGTAGTATTGGCTCCGATTTTGCCAGCACACTCTCTGCCGTTGTGATGACGCTACCCATTAACCCTCGACACCACGTCCTCTCTAGAAGAAGCGGCCTTCTTTACCATGACGGCACCCTCTACCTCTAGGCTAGTGGGATTCCTTTAAAAAACATTGAACTGCTATTTGATTTTTACAATACACATAGTCTTCCTTGAATGTGTCCAACCTCGAGTCCCATAAAACATGCCTATATACACCTGCTCGGGGGTCATGCATAGGTCTCTCGAGTAGTGTTAGACCCGTTCTGATGTTGGAGCCCCCAATCTATCAGTCTGTAGGAAGGACGGAATTGTCGTCACTTGAGTAACGCTCCGGAGCTCTGTCCTCTTAGAGTGAGAGACGCATTAAAACTCGCCTTCCCTTCGAACCCTTTTCGATGTCGACGATCGTGGAAGCGTCCTGGGGCTTGCCTTCTCCACCGCTATCACAAAGTCTACCACCCTTCTTGGAAGATGTTGCGCGTAGCCGGCATAACTTGTAAGGCATAAATCCCCGCAACTCTGACCCAACTACCCTTCACAAAAGCTGCGAATCGACGTTCTTAGTGGACTAGAAAAACTAAAGTTGTGGGCGTATCTGGATAGTGCGCGTACAATTTAAGCGGGTCTGCATAACGCGTTTAAACTGTCAATCCTCCCTTGCTCTAGATCTCAAGAACTCGTCCCTTTTTCTGTTTCTATCTCTCCAGTCCTTTGGGATATACTGTCTCCATAAACAGAGTAGAGAATGATATCCCAAGTCATGGTGGTGCCAATCTGTTGTTGACACATCACATGTGACCCGGGCAGTCCAGCATTTTGGCGTTCCCTCCCCTTGGAAACTGATAGGTCTCAGCGCGAACTTCAACGCCAAACCTGTTCTACTATATAACTCCATTCTTGTGTAGTAGTTGTCTCATTACATCATACCAGAAAATCGTAGGCATTCTCTCTGATCTACGGCCCTTAAAGACTGGAGGTTTCTAATTGCAAGAACTTACTTGAAAAAGTTCATGGCTTGATCATTTTGTCATAATGGCATCAGTAGGAAGAAGTGGAAAATGTGCTATTTCGCCTATATGATGCGTCCATGCGGAGGTCCATATGTAGCCTTGCATGTCGTACTCTGAAACCGGAGGTGTTGGTGCAGAAACTAGCTGGAGTGCGCGGTGTACCCTGATCGGATAACCCATCTAAGATAAGCATAGTACCGTGGTTGATCATCTCTGGGCGTAGGTTTTTTTTTTTTTTTGGGGTGGCATTTCCTTCATCCTGGCTCTTTGTCATTATCCCCTTCCTCGCTCCCTCTCTTATCCTCCTCCTCAGGTCGGGTGAGAGTCACCACCCGTAGTATCAGTGGCTAGGTGCTTGTCCTCTTCCTCTAGAGGACGTCTCTCGACTCGAGTCCTCTCAGTACCCGGCCCCACGACCTTCTTGTGCCACGGCCTCTTGTCCGTTGCTCTCCTCGAGCTACATGCCCATGTGTCTGGCTCAAGTCGTTTCTTGTCATCTTCCGTGTTGCTTGCTGGTGGTGCGGTTGTTGCCTAGTTCTAACCATCTGTTCGATAGAGGATAGATGGTGCAATACGTCAAAGTTGTATCGCCCAGATACCATTGGATTCGCATAAGTATGACTACAGCGAAGAAAGAACGAAAGATGGATTTTCCTTAAGTTCATTATAGCCTCTCAAGATAGAGTTAAAGGCGTCCCTCTACCGTTCTTAAGACTCTACTATGACCTGTTCTTGTGTGTATGAGTACCATACGAACTAATGCTCTGATACTTCTAAGTTTGTCAATGACGCCGCAAATCAAGCGGGACTCGACTGCATACCACGCCCATTTAGCGGCGAGGCTCCTATGTGAGCGAACCATACCATCTAAACCTATAACATTCAAGATATATTCAAGCAGAAAATAATGCCGATGGACTTCAACTCATTATAAAACAATCATACTATTATTATTATCCCTCTGAAAATCTGGAAGTCATCATCAGTCAAGACATCAATCTCATAATTACTTAACTAGGAATGTCTAAGAACAAAATAACTAAAGCTATGTCCATGCAGTGAAAGTTCAACGAAGGCATCAAAACTGAAGAAGAAGACTGCGCTTTAGTCGCCAGCTAGAACGATTGGCTTCACCCTGAATTTCCGATGAATGAATAGACTGGCTTAGTTATCTACTGTTGTAAGTTGAAGTTGACGAATCGTTTGCCTGGGCATTCTACATAATAACAAAGAGAAACATGAAAGTTAGGTGGTCAGTTCACATTACGGCACAGCGTACTGAGTAGATATCCTATATGGCCACATCAAAATAGGGAACAGTATAGATCAATTATAATGTACTATCACTGACAATACTCACATGTAGCAATGAATGAACTACTAGAATTCATTCAATACTACAATACGTGCGAGTTCACACATGGGCACTGCAAGCCCCAATAACCATTTACTTTTTGGGAGATTATCGTTCGATTAGATTGGATTATATCAGTATCGTTCAGTATTCATTATCTTTCTTTCTTCGCTCTATTTCTATCCTGGTGCGGAACGTGGCTACTCGCGACCTCATATTCTATCTGGTACGCAGGAGCGTGGCACTCGATCCATTTTCTATCCTGGTGTGCGGACACGTGACACCTTCGCGATCCTCATATTCTATCTCCTGGTACGCAGGAACGTGGCTACCCATTCCATATTCTAGATTAATGTGATCTATGGCCTGTGTCGGAACGTGACACTACACATCGATTCCTCATAATTCTATACCATGGTACCACGGATACGTTGGCAACCCGATCCATATTCTATCCTGGTGTCGGTAAGCGTGACGATTCGATCCTCTATTGTCATTCTATCTCTGGTTACCGGAACGTTACACACACCGATCCAGCTAATTCATCAAGCCTTTCATTTACATAAGGCATTCGAATCATTCCATTAATAATTTATCAAGGCCTCTTTCATACTAAGGGCATCATCATTCTGCAATTATATAATATCTCAAGCGAATTACGGTTCTTACTCAGATTTGGGATTCAATCGGGCTCATCATTCTTTGTTAATTCATCACAATTTCATAATCATACTCGTGAAGCATACAGCTTGCATATAGAGGGATTTACATACTATGCAACCATAATATTCACTATTAAGATTTCATCCTACGAATTTACGTACTATAAACCATAACCTTCTACCTCGCGACCGTAAGATTATGATCACAATCTATCTTCTCAAAATCCTTCTATTCTTCTTCCGTCTCTCTTCGACTCATCTACTCGTCTCTTCAGTGCTTTTCTTTCTGTCTTTTTCTTTCTATTTTTCTTATTGCCAACCCTCTTTCTTTTACCCTAATAAATTAATTAAGACAAGATGCAATAACTAACCCACTAATTAAGCTAAGGTGCACCCTCTTTTACGTCCCCGAGGTAATTAGATTTATTAACTTTAACAAAAAAATACCCTCTAACCTTTATCATTAAAGTCAGAATAGGTCAAAAACGTCCTGTAAAATCGTGTAAGAAATCCGACTCGCCGAACGTGGGATTTGCGTAACCTGGCGAACGCCCGTCGTGCTTGCGACGGTCCGTCCTTTGTTCAGGTCGTTCGCAACTCAGTCAGCGAGAGGAGAGTGGTTTTTCCTTCCACGACGACCCCGTGACGGTCCGTCATCACGCCGCTGTGACGGTTCCAGTCTGCCATTTCGTATGACGTTGCACAAAGTCGATTTTTCAGTAACTCACGGCTATTTCAGATTGGTTCCAAGTATTTTGAGACGCCGACCGCTCCAGCGGATCGGTCCGTGCAGTGCCATGTGACGGTTCCGTGCAGTGGCGGCGTTCTTCACCTCTGCAGTTTTTTTTCATGAATAAAATCTGTTGCTCAAACGACTAACAGGTCGTTGAGCAGTTAATTGTCTTTGTGGAGGGAAGCATAATCACTAATCATCTATACCCATTAACTTTAATTGGGGGGTTTCTACCATCATAATGTAATTTCATTTTATGAATGACAATGTCTTCAATTTTTGTAAACAATCCAATGTAACTTTATCATCAGATTTACAAAACAAAATAATTAAGAAAATATTAAATCTAGAAAACTTAAAGAGTCTATTATTTGTTTTATAAAAAATACTAAAATTGGGACCTAACCATAGGTTCCGAACTCTGGAACTATAAATTATTCTTTTAAGCTTTAATTATTCGCGCTCATAGGCAATAAACATTCTCATAATTACTAAAGAAATTTATTTTATCATCTCTTTATATCGTTGTTTAATGCATAGCACTATGACGAACTTCAAATGGATATATCAATAAATATAGTCTAAAACCGCTAAACTATGAACAAAATTGATCAAAGTTGACGTATGTATCATACTAATTATATTCTCAATTACAATTATAACTTGATTCATGCTATACTAATCGATCTTCCATTGACTATATATTTGTGAGGGTATAGTCATAACTCACATAATACATATAATCCTTTAGTCATTTATCCTTTCATATAATGATTAAACATTATATTAATGGAAAATATATGCAATCTTTGTGAAAGGATGCCTAATACATACTTTTACAATGCTTATTTACGCAAAAAACAGAACTCATGAATTTTTGTATAATCATTAAAATCTCAAAGAGTCTAAATCTGTTAACATAGACTTTTTTTTTTTTTAAACTGCGGACGGCGCTAATCTAGATCTAACTCGTGCCCTATTGACCTATCGTTTAAACTTTAAACCATCATTCGCGTTGCAATATAATCATCAGTCTATAATTATCGAATAAAATTTATTTATTGTTTTGTTTATATCAATTGTTATGAAGATCATATAGGACAAAATTATGAAATGAGATATTAGTCAATATATTATAGTTAAAAAAAAAAAAAAAAAAAAAAAAAAAAAAAAAAAAAACAAAAAATAATAGACCCGGAGATGTGAAGATAAATTGATCAAAGTATTGACATGTTAACAATACTAAACGTATTACACATTAATAACTTTAAGATTATGTCATATATCAAATTTATGTGTTTGCTGTTGATAAAAGCTTGGACATATTTTTTTAGGATGAATTTTTGATTCCTATATTTTATATTAATAAATGGTCGTTGATTTATATACTAACCTCATCCAAATTGCAAAAAAATTCAATTGTTCTCCTTTGTTATTATTCAATGTGTTTTCTTTTATAATCAAATTATTGCATTTACTTCGATTTTTAATTTGATCATGTGGATAGTGCATTTTCTTGTTGATATGACTCGTAATTTTAATTGATTATTTTATTTACATATCAATATTAACAAGATATCTCATATATCGTCGTTTAAATTTTCTTTAATCGTTATAAGAAATAATAAAATTGGTTGGAGATTAAATTGATCATCTTTCATAAAATGATTAAAATTCTTAGATCAATGCGTAATTTATTTTTTGGAAGGTATCTATATTAGTGTAGCCTCATATCAAAATGTTATAGTATCATAATTTTTGAGCAATTATAAATTCAAATAGCAAGTAAGAATAATACAATAAAAGAGTTAGTAGAATCAGTGTCAAAAACAAACCGCTAAAGCTATATCACGTTTTGTGACTCATGCCTAAACTGCATTGAGTAGTGTAAGTTTCATATCCTAAACATATCACATTTAGTTTGAGAACCATACCTAGTGGTGTGTGTAATGCTACCCTCTCTTATTGAAAAAAACCTTGACAGCCATGATCATTTCACATTAAATTAAATTTTTAATCTAGTAAAAAATTGAATATAAAATATTGAGTATTAATTAAAATTAAAGATTGAAGTATTACTTATCCTGAGCAAAAATTATAATTATATTTCTACGCGCACTCCATCCATGGCTTCCTCCACGTAATACCCCCCCCAGCCCGACAACTCCCATCCTTTTTTTTTTTTCAAAAAAAAAAAACCAGTATAAATATTCTAAATATTTCGATATTTCATCCTGCTCCCTCTCTATGGTAGAAATTGATATTTTTGACACTTATATCAAAAAGTTAAAGTGATGAAAAATTTCAACTAGCTTGAATTTCAAGAACAAAAAATATCGTATAAATTGACGGAAAGAATATGTATTTATATAGGTAATTTATTGAATGCTTTATGTTATTTTAATTTCATTGACATTAGTACGCTCAACTAATAGACTTGTTTGTCAAAACATATGCTCTTCGTTATATTTCTTTTGCAAATTAGTATCGAAATTTATGGCTATTTTTTTTTACAAATTCGTAAGAAATCCATAATAGAAAATAATAGTTTTATACGGCAATTTTTTAATTTTTTCAAATTTATAGCTTTTATTTTACACTTACAAAAAGAAATATAAATAAGTGTGTAATAAAAAAAAAAAATGTAATTAATTAAATTTTTTAGAAAAATTTAAAATAATTTTATTCTATATACTTTATGGCAATAATAAATAATTAATTTAAGATGGAAAAATGCATGATTAAGATATAGTAAATACAATGAATATTTTCTTTTGAATTTCATATATTTCCATGAATCCATATTATATAAGTAGAGATAAATTTGGACATCGATTGAATTCAATCAACATCAGAGAAAAAGAAGTAAAAAAAATATAGTAAGAAGAGAAAAAATCGTTCCATAAAGAGAGAGAAAAATGGATTTGGTATGGCCTTTCTGAATATGAACCTGCTAACACTTTCCATCATGACAAAAATATAAATAGGGCCTCATAAACTGCAACCGCGTTTATGAGGCTCTATTTATAATAGTGGTTTTTTGGTGTCAATGTGAGAAAGTTTGGGGGGTCTAATTACATAAAGATGACCCAATCCATTTTGTCCTCTTCTTCTCATAACGATTATTTCTCTTTCTAACTTTTTTTGCTTTGACTTTCTTTCAATTATAGTGTGTCCAATGTCTCTATAAGGGTTGCAAGAACTGACAAACGGTTCAAATACAAAGGGACCTCTAGGTCATTCTCCAGCATTATTTTTAATAGTTTATAGTATCATCAACGATTACAATACAAACGTGATGACACGAGAAGCCCACAACCTATGTATGTCAACGTTAGGCTTATCCACCCGATAAGTTTAACATACATTCCAGCTTAAATATGAAAAAAGTAAGTAGCAAGCGAAATAAATTGATACTAAGACTGCTTCTAATAAAATGCGGAATACTATAATACTATCCTCAATTGTAGTGCATATTAGACAATCCGGACTTTCTAAACTATAGCGGGTGCAAGTGTAGAACTAAATCAATCAATGCCTAGACGTAGAAAAGCATATAGTTTTAATTATGAAATTCAAACTTTCAATAATTCAGGTATGAAATTCAAAGTAAATGTATAATTTAAGCGTGTTTTTGACACTTATCTCAAAAGTTAAAGTGATGAAAAAATTCAACTAGCTTGAATTTCAAGAACAAAAAATATCGTATAAATTGGCGGAAAGAATATGTATTTATATAGGTATTTATGGATGCTTTCTGTTATTTTAATTTCATGAAATTAGTACCAAAACTTATATAATTGTTTGTCAAAACATTTATGCTCTTTCCGTTATATTTCCTTTTTGAAACTAGTATCAAAATTTATGCTATTTTTTTTTATAAATTTCGTAAGAAATCATAAATAAAATAATATTTTTACAATTTCATTATTTTTTTAAATTATAAAGTTTATTTACAACCTTACAAAAAGAAAAAAAATGTCTTGTAATAAAATAAAAAAATTGAATTAATTATATTTTTAAATTTAAAATAAATAATTTCTACTATCTACTTTTATAAATAAAAATTAATTTTAAGATGGAAAAATAATATTAAGATATTAGAAATAAAATGAATATTTTCTTTTTGAATTTCATATTTTCTATGAATAAAATTATATAAGTAGAGAAAGTTGGAATATTAATTTCAAAACAAAAGTCAGAGAAAAAGAAGTAAAAATAAAGTAAGAAGAGAAAAAATAATCCAAAAAAGAGAGAGAAAAATAGATTTGGGTCATTTTCTGAAATAGGACCCAACACTTTCCATATGACACAATATAAATGGAATCTCATAAACCTCAACCGCTTTATGAGGCTCTATTTATATTGTGTCATGTGGAAAGTGTTGGGTCCAATTTCAAAAAATGACCCAAATCCATTTTTCTCTCTCTTCTTCAAACGATTATTTCTCTTTCTTACTTTTTTTCTTTGACTTTTCTTTTCAAATTAGTGTTCCAAAATTCTCTATAAGGGTTCAACTGACAAACGAAGTCAAATACAAAGGACTCCCAGGTCATTCCGTGTTATTTTACAAGTTTTATAGGTATCACGATTCAAAATCACAAGTCGTGATGGAACCAAGATTCAACCGTAGCTTAGCAACCCGATAAGTTAACTAATTCCACGTTAAATATGAAACAGTAAGTAGCAAGATACTATGGGAATACTAAGTCATTTAAAGTAAATGCGAAAAAAACTGTAATATAATCCTAAGATTAGTTATAAGTACTGAATTCTAAATACGAGGAAAGTTAGAACTAATACCCAATCTAGACGTTAGAGATTATCGTCAGAACATAAAATATAAATAACTAGACATTAGTGGGAGGTGGGGGATACAAACTTCGTGACCTTGAGAAAATTTGATGTCGTTTGCATTAATATGTTATTTTGATTTCATATAATATGATGAAATCGTCTCCTATTTACTTTCAAGAGTGTATTTGTATGGTGTGCCTATTTTCATAATTTTGAATTGAGGTACTTAGTTCACATCTAATTTCTAAAATTTCATACACAAAAAATTGAGTATTTGTTGGATCTTAGCACAATTTTCATTCACAAACAGATGGTTAATCCAAGAAAATCTTGAACAAATTAGAGAATGTGATAAAGTTTAATCTTGTATAAAATCGAAAGATAACTGATAGTGATGCGATCATAAAGATAACAGAAAAATATATTGCTCAATAATTTCAATGAAGAAAATGGAGAGGAAACAGTTGTATGGAGATTACTATAATATGGAATAGTGATTAAATGGAAAAAAATTCATTTGCATACCTTTAATATACGGGGTGGAACAGATTTAGAATAAATAAATAAGTTAGTGCCTTAAAAGAAAATATATTTTAATCTTGAACTAAATTTTAACTCTTGTTTTCATAATTTATATTGGATTAATATTCAAGTCACCAAGTTATCTTTTTTCTAATTTTAACTCACCATTATTGCAATATATATATGTTAAATGCAAGTAAATTATTATTTTTCTAAAATTTCCACTTACTACTAACTTCCTTCCATATTGTACTAATCTCTGTTGAGAATATGAAGGGGTGAATATCATATTGTTGATATTAGACGATAAAAGCTAATATTAAAAATCAAAATACTATTATATCAAAACTAATATAAAAAAAACATTAAAACTGCAGAAAGAATAGAGCTCCCATAAACAAATGTCTCTAAACGATTACATTGTGGATTCTATTGTTATGTTATGTTAGAAAAAACAAGCCTATATTTATAGAGTCCTAAATCTATTCCACCCTTATTGCAATGTATATTAAAGTAATGCAAATGAATATTTTTCCAAAAACTCCACTTCCTATAGAGTTTTTCCATTTATTCATTATTCCATACTATAGTAATCTCCAAAAATATTATTTCAATGTCCTATAAATACAACTATTTCCTCTCATTTTTGTTCACTCAAATTATTCAAAAAATATACTTTTCTTGTTTTTTTTCTATGATTCCATTAACACTATCAATTATCTTCCAATTTTATTCAAGATTCAAACTTTATCATAATCTCTACTTTATCATCAGCAGTGTGCATTACTAAATCTTCTTCAAGTAATGAATTCTGCTGGTGATAGAATAGGGACTCTGTTAAAATTTCTCACATAATTCTCATTACTAATTCTAAGTGTTGCTAAAATGTTATTATTTGGAAAGGGGTACTTTTTTTCTTAACGTTCTCTTTATGGTAGGATTGATTTAAGAAGTGTTTCTGCAAAAGGATCTTTATTATTTACCAAAAAAGCTCATTTATTTTGTATATCATTTAAAATTAGCATATAGATATATATATATCTATTGTGTTTAGTTTTATTTGAAAAGATTATCATCTTATCCTTTTGAGTTAAAACAGATTAATTAGGAAGATTTTTTTTATATGAGTAAAGGTGTGGAGCCTTTCAAAAATGCTAAATAACATTCAGAGATTTAAAAAATTAGTGGGGGGTATTGAGAGTGTTGCCAATTATAATTGCAATGGTTAAATATGGGTATTCATTCAAGAACATATTCAAATATGCTGATCAAATGTTGACTCTTCGACTGTTGTTTCTGGAAAATAATCAACCTTTAGGGTGTGTTTGGTACGAAGGAAAATGTTTTTCATGGAAAATGTTTTTCTGGAAAACAAGTTGATTTTGGAAAAAATTTCTCATATATTGTGTGAATTCACGTGATTTGGTGTATGTGAGTTTTAAAGGGAATCCCTTTACTGGTGAAAATGGAGGATGATTGCATCTTTGTATATTCAAAAGGCCTGGCATAGATACATGATGAATCAAACTGTTTGGATATTTTGGGATGCTGAAATGTGAACATGGTCTGATCATGCTCCTATGCTACTGGCCATGTGGGACAGAGACCAAATGTGACTCTGAAACTTTCAGGATTCTAAAATTTTGGACAAAACATAAAAAAATTCAGCAGATAGTGAAGGATAACTGGTTTTTAGAAGATGAAGAAGATATGTTTATTAGGATGAAACAAAAGATGTAAAAGACTAAAGTTGCTTTGTCTATCTAGAGTGAAGTTGCTTTTGGAGATATTTTTAAACAATTAGCTATCAGGGGGAGGGGGTGAGATTGTAAGGGTGAACCAGGTGTTATTTGAAGCAAGCCCTACAACAGACAATAGGAAAATATTACAAAAGCCCAATAGAATTTAAAAAATGTGTACATTTTGAAGAAGAATATTGAAGGAAGAAAAAAATGTATTCACATGGGTTACAAAAGGGGAGAAGAATACAAAGGTTCTTTCAACCTTAGTGAGAGCAGAAGGAAAGATTTGAGTAGTAATAACAAATTCAAAATATGGAAGGGACTGGGGGCGGTGGTAGGTATTAGAAGGTGAAGAGCTGTAGTGCTATTAATCAGAATATTATCTGAAGCAAATTACAGGGCATTCAGAATATGGAGGAAGCCTCCCTATTGAGATATATTAAGAAAAGTGTTACAAATGAAGACAATAGAAGATTAAATGATCATCTTTCAATGGATGAGGTTAGAGAAGTAGTGTTTGACCTCAATGGGGACAGTGCCAGTGGTCTGGATGGGTGGGTTTACTGGAAAATTTTCCAACAATTTTGGGACATAGTTGGGGATGATTAGTTTGAGTAATTTTCTTAAGGGTGATGAATGATAGAGTTGGAGTTATTCTTCCCTCATTGATTTCACAAATTAGTTTGGATTTGAAAGGAAAGAAGATAAGTGAAAAGGTGTACTTGCTCAGCGAGCTCATTTATCCGATATTAGCAAAAGGGGTAAGCCAACAAATGTACTTTTAAAGATGGATATAGAAAAAACATATGACAGGTTGGATTGGAGCTCTCTAATAATGGTGCTTGAAGGAATGAGTTTTGATGCTAATGTTGTTGATAATGTCTGGAGACTAGTTGGTAACAACTGATATTCTGTACTTATCAATGGAAATTCATATGGATTCTTTCATTCACCAAGGGGAGTGAAGCAAGGAGACCTTTTATCCCCTTCACTATTCATTCTAATTCCTGAAATTCTTTCTAGAAGCTTAAATGCTTTGATTTGTAATGAGGTTTACAAGGGTTTTGGATTGCCAAAATAGAGTGATCATACTAAACATCTTGCATATGCAGATGATAATATTATTTTTACTTCAGCAAATGTCATTTCATTAGATGTATTGATGGAAACTCTGACACATTATGAGAAGCAATCAGGGCAGATGATAAATAAAGAAAAGAGATCATTTTCATCTTTCATTATACAACACATGATTTGCTAGCAAATTTAAAAGTGAAAACTGGCTTTGCTAGAGGCAAGATTCCACTGATGTACTTAGGACGTCCAACTGATCATGCCAAGAGAAAGAAGGTACACTTTGCAAATTTGATAAAAAAAAAGTGCATAGTAAGTTGCAAGCTTGGAAAAGGAAAATGATGACATTTGGAGGTAAGGTTGTGTAACTCATAATGTGATAAATAGCATACCTATATATCTCTTGTCTGCTAACAATCCATCGAGGTGTGTTATTCATGATTTACATAGAGTTTTTGTAATTTTGTTTTTGGAAATTTTAGAAAGGAAGGAAATAACAAGCTTTGTGTAGGATGGTGTGATTTATGTAGACCCAAGGAGGAAGGTGGTGTGAGATTTAGATCTTTGTTTGGTATTTATAAAGATTTATTTGCTAGGGGATTTGTAGACAGGGAAGACTATGTGAATCTATTTTATGTGGAACAAATTGCTACAAAAGGTGGACCTTAAGTGGTTGAGTGGGGGAAAATGGTTCTTGACCTTGAATCGTATAACGGAGCTAGAGACTTGATATATCAACAAAACTGGTGGGAACCCAAGCGTGAACATTCAGGTATCTGGTATGGCAATTGGTCATAATTAAACGTACCACATTACATAATTCCTATAGACTCTGCTAGAAATGTAGTGTATTTTAGTGGGGAATGAAATTATGAATTTAGACAAATAAGTTTCGGAAAAGATATCAGTAGACAGATAATATAGAGGAGTCCAAATATAACGAGAAAGTGGGATAAAACACTGGATGGTCTGAAGGTTGCGGAAATTTCCCGTGGATTCTGCATGGAATTTTATAAGGGAGAGAAACAGGACGTTGTCAAATTAAGTCTATCGGTAGTGCAAGAATTTCTTTTAAGATATCTTTCCTCAATTGGAAAGACTTCTTATTGGAGAAGTTCTTGTCAGGAATAAGATGAGTGATGGGGTAGTGTGTAGTTGTTGTAATGATGGAATTGAGGAGACTATTGAACACTTGTTTATTAGATGTTCCTTTTCTAAATCTTTATGGAGTTATTTTACAGGAAAAAGCAGGAGTAGAGTAGTAGTCCGTTCTGCAGTGAAAGCTACATGGTATAAATGGTGGATGTAGATGCTTGACTAAATGAAACAAGTAATAATGGTATTTGTTTGCAAGTGTGGAAAAGAAGAAATGCCTTGAAATTTGGTGATTTAATGTCTTATCTAAGTATGAAAGGAGGAATAACAAAATATTAAATTTTATTAGCTAATTAGTTGTATCCATTGATGTATAATTTGCCTTATAATTGGCCTGGATTGGTTAGATATTTGATAGAATATACTCATAGGATTAGATGTAAAGTGGTCTATTAGAAATTATCTTGACAGAATACATTCATATGCAATATAGGTGAAGCTTAAAAAGTAAATTGAGGACCAATCTCATCAAATTTTATATTAAAGAAGATCAAGGCAACCTTGTGTATGCTAAATGAAATGTGGTTGGAATATCAAACAATCAAATAGCTGAAGCAGTGGCTATCAAACTAGGGCTGAATAATTGTAGGATCCACAATCTATTCCTTTTGATTCTAGAAACTTATTCTTTAGCTTTGAAAATTGGTGAGTTAGAAGGGGCTCTTGGCCAAGATAGCCTGTGGGAGGTTATCTGGAGAGTCAGAATGAGCAGTCAGAATGATACAGGTAATGAAGGAAGGGCTGAAGGTGGCCATGGTACACAGAAGATAACAAATGTCAGAATTTTTATGTGTCTTTTGTTGGTATAGATTCTATAAGTTATTATGGTTTTCAAGAGTTACCTACTGTAGCTAAGACTTTACTAAACATGGACAAACGAAAACTCCTAATCTAAGTATAAGGAAGATTCATAATGCAAAATTTCCCCCAGATAGATGATACAAAACAGAACATACAATACGCAGACAATATTTTCTCAAGTTTAAGCACATACAGTACGCAAACAATACTCAAAAGATTGCGATATAACAAATTTTAATCACATTTGAGGATACAATGATAAATTGCAATGAGAAAGATATAGAACATGAAAAATACCTAAGAAGGCTGCAGTAATTTCGTTGTGAGGCTTTCAACCGTGGTATTAGCTCCTTGATGGGCTCAACTTGTCAAATTTACGTGATGAAAGTTCCAAGATCTTTGAAATAGGTATGTGCTGCATAAAAGGTGTTTAATTTTACAAAGAAAGTGAGGCATTCACCTGCTTCGAAGCTTCGAATCAAAAACCCTAAGTTGGAGAAGTCTCTGATGGGGATGATTTCATGATGTTGGTGAGACTAGGCAACGTTCGAGATGAAATACACCCCCAACTCGATCTATTGCTGGAGTGGTTTCATGTCGCTGGAGAATGATTGTTGGAATGGGTACGATGATGATGGACGATGAGGGATGATGTTTCTCCGATATGATTTCCTCTTTCCCCATTTCCTTTTTTGTCTCTGTTATTTTGTTTCCTATTGAAGTCTTATAGGTGTTGGATCGGGTCCTCTTTGGGCCTATTCCTCTGTAATGTGATTCAATAAACTGGGCTTGCGCAACTTTTTATTAAAAAAAAGATTATATATTCTTTTTGATTAAAAAAATAGACTAGTCCATCCTGTCTAGGCTAGGCCATAGAGACTTTGGAATTCGAAAAGCTAGGTTGGGTTGACCCATTTTTTTGTGGGACAGAAAACATTAAACCCAACCCTTTAGTAAGTGGATTGCGGGCAATGTCGGGTTAGCCCACTTCTTTTAAACATCTTTTTTTTTTAAAAAATCTATAATTTTAAAAAATTAGAATAAATATCGATAAGACAAGACAATATTACATGGTGTTTGGATTATTATTTGTTAACAAATCTACAATTAAAATAATCTTTACAAGGATTATTAAGTTTGACTTTAAGTAAAAATAGACTGAGTTAAAAAAGAAATATTAACCTAATTATTTTCGACCGATCAAATAAAGCACAAAAATATGGTAATTCAACCATTAAAAAGGAAAAATGAAAAACTTTTCTTAAAAAATTATCTGAAGCTTAGGGTGTATCCTAACATCAAAAACATCAGTTTTATGATCCTCAAACATATAGGTATCAACTTTTGGGCAAGTTTTCTAAACTTCTTATGCTAGGAAATATTAGATAAATTTGACAACAAACAACAACAATAATGATAATAATAATAATAGATATATATATAGATAGATATATAATTCTAGATTATAGGATAGAGATAGAAGATCTAATCGTATATATATATTATATATATATCTATTTGGATCTATTGATGATAATTTGCATCATAATTTTCCTGAATTAGTCAGATATTGAGAGAATATACTCCTAGGAGGATTAGATGTTAAGGGGTCTATTAGAAAGTACTTGGACAGGAATACATTCAAATTGCGAATACAGATGGATGCTTTTAAAAGTAATCGAGGAATCAATATCTTCAACAATTTTTAATTAGAGACGATCAAGGCCCAACCTTTTTGTAGTGAAAGGAAATGTGTTGGGAATATCAAACAATCTAATAGCTGATGTAGTCACTATCAAACTAGGGCTGAAATATTCTAGGATCCACAATTTATTCATTTTGATTCTAGAAATCTATTCTTTAACTGCTTTGAATATGGTAGAAGGGACTTGGCATATACTTTGGAAGGTTACAATGGAGGTCAGAATCACACAAGTCTTGAAGGAAGGGCTGGAGGTGGCCATGGTACACAGAAGGCAACAAACCGTCAGATTTTATTGTTTCTTTTGTAGGTATAGATTCTATAAGTTATTATGGTTTCCAAGAGTTACTTACTGAAGCTAAGACTTTACTAAACATGGATAAATGAAAACTCCTTATCTAAGTATAAGGAAGATTATAATGCAAAATTTTTCCCAGATAGCTGATACAAATCAGAACATACAATACGCAGACAATATTTTCTCAAGTTTAAATACATACAGTACGCAAACAATACTCTAAAGATTGCGATATAACAAGTTCTAATCACATTTGAAGAGACAATGATAAATTACAATGAGAAAGATACAGCCACATGAAAAAATACCTAAAGAAGGCTGCCCAGTAATTAATCGCGAGGCTTTCAACAGTGGTATTAGCTCCTTGATGGGCTCAACCTGTCAAATTTAAGTGAGAAAGGTTGCAAGGTCATTGACATAGGTAGGTGATGCACAAAAGTGTTTAATTACAAAGAAAGTGAGGCATTCACCTGCTTCGAAGCTTCGATTCAAGAACCCTAAGTTGAAGAAGTCTCTGATGGGTATGATTTCATGATATTGGTGAGACTAGGCAACGTCGGAGATGAAAAATACACCCAACTCGATGTATGCTTGGGAAGTTGTTTCAGCGCCCTGGAGAATGTTTGTTGGAATGGGCACGATGATGATGGACGATGAGGGATGATGTTTCTCCGATACGCTTTCCTCTTTCCCCCTTTCCTTTTTTGTCTCTATTATTTTGTTTCCTGTTGAAGTCTTTATAGGTGTTGGATTGGGTCCTCTTTTGGCCTAGTCCTCTGTAATGTGATTCAATAAACTGGGCTTGCGCAACTTTTAAATTAAAAAAAAAAGATTATTTTCTTTTTGATTTAAAAATATGGACTAGTCCATCCTGTCTAGGCTAGGCCATAGAGACTTTGGAATTCGAACAACTAGGTTGGGTTGACCCATTTTTTGGTGGGACAGAAAACATTCAACCCAACCCATTAGTACGTGGATTGCGGGTTATGTTTGGTTAGTCCACTTCTTTTAAAAGTCATTTTTAAAAAAAATCTATACTTTAAAAATATTAGAGTGAATATCAGCAAGACAAGACAATATTACATGGTGTTAGGATTATTATTTATTAACAAATCTACAATTAAAATAATCTTTACAAGGCTTATTAAGTTTGACTTTAAGTAAAAATATAACTAGCTAAATAAAAATATTGACCTAATTATTTTCGAAAGATCAAATAAAACACAAAAAATATGATAAATTCAACCATTAAAAAGTAAAAAAAGAACTCTTAAAAAATATTCATGAAGCTTATGGTGTATCCAACATCAACACATCATTTTCATCAAACATACATGTATCAACTTTTGGCAAGGTTTTCTAAACATCTTTATTTCTCTTTCTTACTTTTTTTCTGGACTGTTTTTTCAATTAGTGTTCCAAAATTTCTCTACAAGGGTTCAATTGACAAAGGAAGCCAAATACAAGGACATCCCAGGTCATTCCGTGTTATTTATGTATAGATATCACGATCCAAAATCACAAGTTATGACCTCATGATTCCGACCGTTAGGCTAAGACAACCCGTTTTAAGTTGACCAATTCCACTAAAATATGAAAAAGTAAGAGCAAACAATATATTGTACTAAGATCTTTGAAAATTAAAATGCAAAAAAATGTTTAATTACTATCTAGATTTAGTGTCATAAGTCAAGAATTTCCAAACTACAGAGGGCAAGTTTAGAACTAAATCCCAAATCTAGACGTTAGAAATATCCTGTCAGAACACTAATAATATAATAACTAAGACATAGTGGGAGGTAGGGGACACAAACTTCGTGACTTTGAGAAAATTTGATGTCGTTTGCATTATTATGTTGATTTTGATTTCATATAACATGATGAAATCGTCTCCTATTTACTTTCAAGAGTGTATTTGTATGGTTTGCCTATTTTCATAATTTTGAATTGAGGTCTTAGTTCACGTCTAATTTCTAAAATTTCATACGCAACAAATTGAGTATTCGTTGGATCTTAGCATAATTTTCATTCACAAACAGATGGTTAATCCAAGAAAATCTTGAACAAATTAGAGACTGTGATAAAGTTTAATCTTGTATAAAATCGAAAGATAACTGATAGTGATGCGATCATAGAGATAAAAGAAAAATATATTGCTCAATAATTTCAGTGAACAAAATGGAAAGGAAATAGTTGTATGGAGATTACTATAATATGGAATTAGTGATTAAAATGGGAAAAATCATATTAAAGTGGGTTTTTGGAAAAAATTCATTTGCAGACCTGTAATATAAGGGTGGAACATATTAGAAAAAAAAAATAAGTTAGTGTCTTAAGAAAATATATTCTAATCTGAACAGAATTTAACTCTGTTTTAGTCTTATATTCGGATATATTCAAGTCACCAAAAAAAGTTTTTTTTAATTTTTTTCTTTTTTTTTTTTTTTCTAATTAATCACCATTATTGCAATATATATAGGTTTAAATGTAATAAATCATTTTTTTCTAACAATTCATTCCTACAACGTCCTTCCATATTGTACTAACTCTGTTGCGGATATGAAGGGGTGGAATATGACGTAAGCGAAGCTTACAAATTGCAAATTAATTGTTATGTTAGATGATTTAAAAACTCATACTAAAATAAATATACTATATATCAAACTAATGATAAAGAACAAACATAAAACTGTAGAGAGAATCAACAAAAAGCTCACTAAAACAAATGTCTATAAAAGATTATTGTGGATGCTAGTGTCTGTGTTATGTTAAAAAAAATAAGCCGATATTTATAGAGTCCTAAATCTGTTCCACCCTTATTGCAATGTATATTAAAGTAATGCAAATGAATATTTTTCCAAAAACTCCACTTCCTATGGAGTTTTCCCATTTAATTCACTATTCCATACTATAGTAATCTCCAAAAATATTATTTCAATGTCCTATGAATACAACTATTTCCTCTCATTTTTCTTCACTCAAATTATTCAAACAAGATATTTTTATTTTGTGCTATGAGCCCATAACCACGACCAAGTATCTTACAATTTTTATTCAAGATTCAAACTTTATAATAGTCTCTACTTATCATACTAGCAGCGATGCATTACTAAATATTCTTCAAGCCATGATGAACTCTGCTGGTGATAGGAGATAGGGGATCAGTTAAAGGTTCTACATAATTCTCATTAATAATTCTAATTTGTTGGTAAAGATGTTCAATTTTGGGAAAGGGTTGTGACTTCTTCTAACTTATCTTTATGAATATGTAAAGAAGTGTTCTGCCAAAGGATATTTATTATTTATCCAAAAGATCATTTAGTTTGTATTTGTTAACATAGGCAGATATATATGTGTTTAGTTTTTATTTAGAAAAAGAGATAATCTATCTTTGAGTTAAAACAGATTAATTAGAAGATTTTTTTATTAGAGTTTTAAAGGTGTAAACCTTTTCAAAATGAGAAATTACTTCAGAGATTACAAAAGAGGTGGGGTATATGGCGTATGACAATTATAATTGCCAATGGTTAAAATATGCAGATTGTTGCTATTTTGTG
The DNA here is from genome assembly GCA_027704765.1 of Solanum habrochaites. Classification (NCBI taxonomy): domain Eukaryota; kingdom Viridiplantae; phylum Streptophyta; class Magnoliopsida; order Solanales; family Solanaceae; genus Solanum; species Solanum habrochaites. Next base: position 5,224,718 of record JAKWJA010002489.1, on the reverse strand, counting down.
GGAATTCATGTGAGTTGGTATGTATGTGAGTAATTTGATGTTCAGAAAAATAATCAAATCTTTAATGTTCCTGTGTGTAGGCAAAGTGTTATGTAATTGAGAGAGGGTACAATTATGAAATGATATTTTACTATAAGCAATTATATTATATGCACAGGGTCTAAAGGGGATTTTATGTAATCATGAGTGAAAGAGGGAGAAAGATTGGGGTTTGTCTTTTATTCCTAATAAGAATGAGGATTTTGCATCATATTTTGTGTGAATTCATGTGATTTGGTGTATGTGAGTTTTTAAATGGATATTTTTTACTTGGTGGATGGGAGGATTGATGATCTCTGTAAATTCAAAGGCTGGATAGGTCACATGATGAATCAAACTAGTTTGGGATATTTTTGGGATAGTTGAAAATCTGAAACATTGGGCAAGAACTGATTCTGATCATGCTCCTATGTACTTATAGTGGACAGAAGACAAATGGACTAGGAGACCTTTAAGAGTTGCTAATTTTTGACAAAACATACAAAATTTCAGCAGATAGTGAAGGATAACTGGTTTTCAGAATGATGAGAAGATATGTTTATTATATGAAACAAAAGATGAAGAAGACAAAGTTTCTTTTGGAGCGATTTTAAACAATTTAGTATCGGGGGGAGGGGGTGAGATTTTGAGATTGTAAAGGTGTTTGAAACAGGTTGTGATTTGAAGCTCAAGCCCTACAACAGAGAATAGGAATATATTACAAAAGCCGATAGGAATGTAAAAAATGTGTACATTTTGAAAGAAAGAAGAATATTGAAGGCAGAAAACCTTGTATTAATGGGGTACAAACAGGGGAGAAGAATACAAGTTCTTCACAACTAGGAGAGCAGAAGGAAAGGTGTGAGTACAACATATCAAAAAATATGGAAGGGGACTGGATATAATGTGAAAGCTTTCGTAGATGATGTTACTCAAGAGTATCATCTGAAAGCAATTCACAGCATCAGAATATGGAGGAGCCCCCGTATTGAGATATATTAAGAAAAAGCTGTTACAAAGGCATAGAAGATTAAATGCTAATCTTCAAGGGAGGAGGTAGAAAAGTAGTGTTGACCTCAACCGGGGACAGTGCCAGTGCGTCTGGATGGGTTTACTGGAAAATGTTCCAACAATTTTGGGGAAAGGTGGGGATGATTAGTTGAGTAATTTTTCTTAGGGTGATGAATGATAAGTTTGGGTTATTCTTTCCCTCACTGATTTCACAAATCGTAGGGATTGTATGAAGGAAGAAGCATAATCATTGAAATGTGTACTTGCTCAGGAGATCATTCCGATATTAGCCAAAGGTAAGCCAACAAATGTATTTAAAGCTGGAGATGAGAATAACCATATGGACAGGTGGAATGGGCAGCTCGCTAATAATGGTGGTTTTTGAAGGATGAGTTTGATGCTAATGTTGTTGTTAGGCGGGAGACTAGTGGTAACAACTGATATTCTGTAACTACTCAAAGGAAATGCATATGGGTCTTTCATTCACCACGGGTGTTAGGAGAGTGAAGCAAGGAGAACTTTATCTCACTATTCATTCTAATTTTGAAATTCTTTCTAGAAGCCTGAAATGCTTTTGATTTGTAATGAGGTTTGAAGGGTTTTGGATTGCCAACAATTGAGTGATCTACTAAACATCTGGCACTATGCAAGTGATAATATATTTTTACTTCAGCAAAGGTCATGTCATTAGATGTATTGATGGAAACTCTGACACATTATGAGGAAAGCACTCCGGGGGCAAGATGATAAATAAAGAAAGAGATCATTTTCATCTTTCCATTATACAACACATGTGATTTTTGCTAGCAAATTGAAAAGTGAAAACCTGGCTTTGCTAGAGGCAAGATTCCACTGATGACTTAGGCGTCCCAACGATCATGCCCCAAGAGAAGAAGGTACAGTTTCAAATTGAAAAAAAAAAGTTGCATAATAAGTTGCAAGCTTGGAAAGGAAAAATTGATGTCATTGGAGGGTAAGGCTGTGAATCATATGTGCTAAATATCATACCTATATATCTCTTGTCTGCTAAACAAGCCATCGAGGTGGTTATTCATGATTTACATAGAGTTTTTGTAACTTTTTTTTGGAAATTTTAGGAAGGAAGGAAATAACAAGCTTTGTGTTGAGCTGGTGTGATTTATGTTGAACCCCAAGGAGGCCCACAGGTGTGGTGGAGATTTAGATCCATGTTTGATATTCTAAAGATTTATTGCTAGGTGGATTTTAGAACAAGAAGACATGTGATCTAATTATGGAAACAAAATGTAAAAGTGAGACCTCAAGTGGCTCGCGCCACCCGTGGTGAACAACGGTTCTTTACATCTGCAAGTCTCATCCGTATTGGGAAGCTAGGAGACTTGATAAATCAACATAATTGGTCGGGAACCCACACAACCGTGGTGACCATTCAAGTACTCTTGTATGGACAATTGGGTCATAATTAAACGTACCATCATACATAATTCCTATAGACTCGGCCTAGAAATGTAGTGATCTTGTAGTGGGGGAATGAATTTGACTTGATACAACAAGTTTGCGGAAAAGATATCAGTAGACAGATAATAGAAGAGGATCCAGGAAATATAAAGAGAAGTGGGATAAACTCTGCTGGATGTTGAAGATTGCTGGAAATTTCACCGTGGATACTGCATGGGATTTTATAAGGGAGAAACATGAAAGTCTGTACAAAATATAAGTTTATCTGGACGTCCAGAATTCCTTTTAATATGATCTTTTCAATGGAGACTTTGAAAACAAAGAACTTCCTTGTTGAGAAGTTCTTGTCAGGAAGGAAGACGAGTGATGGTAGCCGGTAGATAGGTGTGAAGTTGTTGTAATGATGGCGGAATTGAGGAGGGGAGACTATTGAACACTTGTTTCATTAGCATGGTGTCTTTTTAAATCTTTAGGAGTTATTTGAGGAACATCAGGAGTAATGTCCATTCTTGTAGTTGAAATTAATTGTGTAAAATGGTTGGAATGTAGATGCTTTTGCAAAACTTAAACCAGTAATGATGGTATTTGTTGGAAAGTGTGGAAAAGAAGAAATGCCTTGAAATTTGATGGTTCAATGTCTTATCTAATTAAGAAAGGAGGAATAACAAAGAATTTAATTTTATTAGCTAATTAGTTGTATCCATTGATGTACAATTTGCCTTATAAATTGGAAGAATTGGTTAGAAATTTGATTAGAATATACTCACAGGTTAGATGTAAAGTGGTTGATTAGAATGATCTTAGACTGAATACAGTCATAATGCAATACAATGAAGCTTGAAAATTACATTAGGACCCAATCTCTTAAAATTTTATATTAAAAAGATTCAAGGCAACAGTGTATGCTAAATGAAATGTGGTTGGAATATCAAACAATCTAATAGCTGAAGCAGTCGCTATCAAACTAGGCTGAATAATTGTAGAATCCTCAATCTATTCCTTTTGATTCTAGAAATTTATCTTTACTGCTTGAAAATCGTAGACGGGTCTTGCATTACCTGGGAGGTTTTAGAATTGGAGGGTCAGAATGATACAGGTATGAAGGAAGGGCTGTAGGTGGCCATGGTACACAGAGGGCAACAAACAGTCGATTATTGTTTCTTTTGTAGGGATAGATTCTATAGTTATTCGGTTTTCAAGAGTTACCTACTGAAGCTAAGACTTTACTAAACATGGATAAACTAAAACTTCTAATCTAAGTATAACGAAGATTCATAATGCAAAATTTTCCCCAGATAGCTGATACAAATAAGAACATACAATACGCATACAATATTTTCTCAAGTTTAAGTACATACAGTACGCAAACAATACTCTAAAGATTGTGATATAACAAGTTTTAGTCATATTTGAAGAGACAATAATAAATTGCAATGAGAAAGATATAGAACATGAAAAATACCTAAGAAGGCAGAAGTAATTTCGTTGCGAGGCTTTCAACAATGGTATTAGCTCCTTGATGGGCTCAACCTGTCAAAGTAAGTAAGAAGGTTGCAAGATCTTTGAAATAAGTTGTGTGCGACAAGGATGTTTAATTTACAAAGAAAGTGAGGCATTCACATGTTCGAAGATTCGATTAAAAAACCCTAAGTTGGGAACTCTTGCTGGGATGATTTTCATGATGTTAGTGAGACTAGGCAACGGTCGAGATGAAAAATTACACCCCAACTCGATCTATTTTTGGAGTGGTTTCAATTGCTGTCGTGGAGAATGTTTGTGGACTGGGCACATGATGATGGGACGATAGGGATTGAGTTTCTCCGATTAGGCTTTTTCTTTCCCCATTTCCTTTTTGTCTTTGTTATTGTTTTCTATTGAAGTCTGTATAGGTGTTGGACGGTCCTCTTTGGCCTATTCCTCTGTAATGTGATTCAATAATCTGGGCTTTGCAAAACTTTTTAATTAAAAAAAAAAAGATTTATATTCTTTTTGATTAACACAAAAAAGACTAGTCCATTCCTGTCTAGACTGAGGCCAGAGGAGACTTGGGAATTCGAAACTAGCCTAGGTTGGGTTTGACCCTTTTTTGTGGGCAGAAAACATTAAACCCAACCCTTAGTAAGTGGAGTTGAGAGAGCTATGGCGGGTTAGCCATTCTTTAAAGTTCTTTTTTTATAAAAAAAAATCTATAAATTTCTAAAAAATTAGATAAAATCAGTCAGACTAAAACAAGTTACATGGTGTTAGGATTATTCTTTGTTAACAAATCTACAATTAAAATAATCTTTACAAGGATTATTAAGTTTGACTTTAAGTAAAACTATAACTAGTTAAAAAAAATATTAACCTAATTATTTTCGACTGATCAAATAAAGCACAAAAATATGGTAAATTCAACCATTAAAAAGTAAAAAATGAACTCTTAAAAAATATTCATGAAGCTTATGGTGTATCCTAACATCAACACATCATTTTTATCAAACATATATGTATCAACTTTTGGCAAGGTTTTCTAAACATCTTTATTCTAAGGAAATATTAGAAAATTTTGGACAACAACAACAACAACAACAACAACACAAAACAACAACAACAAGACAACAACAAAAACAACATACTCAATCATAATATAATAATAATACTCATAATAAGTAATAATAATAATAATAATAATAATAAAATAAGAAACTAAATAATAATAAGTGTAATAATAATAATCATAAATAACTTTATATTTATCAAAAAAGTGTCTTGAAAAAAAGATGAATATTCCTACGAAATATATATATATCTATAGTTGTATCCATTGTGTATAATTGCACTCTAAGTTCCTGATTAGTAAGATATTGAGAGAAATTATAATCATAGGGTTAGATGTAAGGTGGTCTATTAGAAATTACTTGGACAGAATACATTCAAATGCAATACAGATGGAGCTTTAAAAGTAAATCGAGGATCAATCTCTTCAACTTTTTATATTAGAGATGATCAAGGCAATCTTTTGTATGCTAAAGGAAATGTGGTTGGAATATCAAACAATCTACTAGCTGAAGTAGACACTATCAAACTAGGGCTGAAATATTCTAGGATCCACAATTTATTCATTTTGATTCTAGAAATCTATTCTTTAACTGCTTTGAATATGGTAGAAGGGGCTGGCATACTACCTTGAGAGGTTTCAAGGGGGGTCAGATCACAAAAGTCTGGGAAAGGATAAGCGGGGCTGGAGAGTGGCCATGGTACACAGAAGCAAACAATAACCGTCAGATTTTATTGTTCTTTGGTAGGTATAGATTCTATAAGTTATTATGGTTGCCAAGAGTCTGTATGAAGCTAAGACTTCTACTACACATGGGATAAAATGAAAAAACTCCTTATCTAAGATAAGGAAGATTTATACTGCAAAAACTTCCCAGATAGCTGATACAAATCAGAACATACAATACGCAGACAATATTTTCTCAAGTTTAAAACATACAGTACGCAAACAATACTCTAAAGATTGCGATATAACAAGTTCTAATCACATTTGAAGAGACAGTGATAAATTGCAATGAGAAAGATACAGAACATGAAAAATACCTAAGAAGGCTGCAGTAATTTCATCGCGAGGCTTTCAACAGTGGTATTAGCTCCTTGATGGGCTCAACCTGTCAAATTTAAGTGATAAAGGTTGCAAGGTCTTTGAAATAGGTAGGTGCTGCACAAAAGGTGTTTAATTACAAAGAAAGTGAGGCATTCACCTGCTTCGAAGCTTCGATTCAATAACCCTAAGTTGAAGAAGTCTCCGATGGGGATGATTTCATGATGTTGGTGAGACTAGGCAACGTCGGAGGTGAAAAATACACCCCAACTCGATGTATTGCTAGAGTGGTTTCATGTCGCTGGAGAATGTTTGTTGGAATGGGCACGATGATGATGGACGATGAGGGATGATGTTTCTCCGATACGCTTTCCTCTTTCCTCCTTTCCTTTTTTGTCTCTGTTATTTTGTTTCCTATTGAAGTCTTTATAGGTTTTGGATCGGGTCCTCTTTGGGCCTAGTTCTCTGTAATGTGATTCAATAAATTGGGCTTGCCCAACTTTCGAATAAAAAAAAAGATTATTTTCTTTGATTAAAAAAATGGAATAGTTTCCATCCTGTCTAGGCTAGGCCTATAGAGACTTTGGAATATTCGAAAACAACTAGGTTGCGTTGACCATTTTTTGTGGGACAGAAAACATCAAAAAACTCATTAGTACGTGGATGCGGGATATGTTTGATTAGTCCAATTCTTTTTAAAAGTTTTTTTTTACAAAAAAATCTTAATACTTTAAAAAATAGTAGAGTAAATATTCAGCAAGACAAGACAATATACAATGGTGTTAGGATTATTATTTATTAACAAATCTAACAATTAACTAATCTTTTACAAGGCTTATTAAGTTGACTTAAGTTAAAAAGTTAACATAGCTACATTAAAAATATGGACCTAATTATTTCAAAAGATGTCAAATAAAAACAAAAAAATATATAATTCAACCAATGAAAAGTAAAAAAAGAACTCTTAAAAAATATTCATGAAGCTTATGGTGTATCCAACATCAACACATCATTTTCATCAAACATACATGTATCAACTTTTGGCAAGGTTTTCTAAACATCTTTATTTCTCTTTCTTACTTTTTTTTCTTTGTTTTTTCTTTTCAAATTAGTGTTCCAAATTTCTCTATAAGGGTTCAATTGACAAACGAAGCCAAATACAAGGACATCCCAGGTCATTCCGTGTTATTTTAATAGTTATATTATCACGATCCAAAATCACAAGTCGTGATGACATCTATGATTTCAACCGTTAGGCTAAGCCAACCCGATAAGTTAACCAATTCCACTTAAAATATGAAAAAGTAAGTAGCAAACAAATATATTGCATACTAAGTCTTTTAAATAATATGCAAAAAACTGTAATACTATCCTAAGATTTAGTGTCATAAGTACAAGAATTTCTAAACTACGAGGCAACTTTAGAACTAAGACCACATTAGACGTTATAGAAAATCTGTCAGAACACTTATAATATTAATAACTACAGATCTAGGGGAGGGAGGGGACACATAAATTACGTGACTGTGAGAAATTTGATGTATTTGGCATTATTAGTTGATTTTGATTTCATATAATATGATGAAATCGTCTCCTATTTATTCAAGAGTGTCATTTGTCTGGTTGCATATTGTCAGTACTTTGGACTTGACTGGTCGTCGTTCAAGTCTATTTCTAAAATTCAGACAAACAAATTGGAGTATTCGTTGGATCTTAGCACAATTTCATTCACAAACAGAGGTTAATCCAAGAAACTTCTTGAACAAATTAGAGAATGTTGATAAAGTTTAATCTTGTATAAAATCGAAAGATAAGCTGATTAGTGATGCGATAATAGATAGTAAAAAGAAAAATATATTGCTCAAAATTTCAGTGAACAAAATGGGAAAGGAAATAGGTGTATGGGATACATAATATGGTAATAGTGATTAAATGGAAAAAAAATCAATAGAAGTGGAGTTTTTGGTAAAAAAATTCATTTGCATACCTTTCATATACGGGGTGGAATATATTTAGAAAAAAAAATAAGTTAGTGTCTTAAAAGAAAACATATTTTAATCTTGAACTAAATTTTAACTCTTGTTTTCATAATTATATTGGATTAATATTCAAGTCACCAAGTTATCTTTTTTCTAATTTTAACTCACCATTATTGCAATATATATAGGTTAAATGTAAGTAAATTATTATTTTTCTAAAATTTCGACTACTATACACTTCCTTCCATTGTACTAATCTCTGTTGAGGATATGAAGGGTGAATATGGCGGAATGCGGAAGCTTTACAATTGCAAATATATTGGTGAGTGTTAGACGATAAAAACTACTACAAAATTAAAATCCTATTTATATCAAAACTAAATAAAGAAAAAAACATAAACTGTAGAGAGAATAGAGCTTCTTATAAACCAAATGGCTCTAAACGATTACATTGTGGATTCTATGTGTGGTTATGTTAAATAAAATAAACGATATTTATAGAGTCCTATCTGTGCCACCCATTGTTGAATGTATATTAAAGTAATGCAAAATGAGATTTTCCAAAAATCCACTTCCTATAGAGTTTTCCATTTATCACTATTCCATATTATAGTATCTCCAAAAATATTTATTCAATGTCCTCATTGAAATACAACTATGCTCCTCATTGTCTTCAATCCCAAAGGAGTCAAACAATTATATTGTTTATTTGGTCGATGATCCCATTAACACTACCAATTATCTTCCAATTTTATTCAAGATTCAAACTTTATCATAGTCTCTACTTTATCATCAGCAGCGTGCATTACTAATTCTTCTTCAAGCAATGAAATCTGCTAGTGATAGAATAGGGACTCTGTTAAAGTTTCTCACATAATTCTCATTACTAATTCTAATTTGTTGTTAAATATGTTCATATTTTTGGAAAGGGTGTACTTTCTTCTTAACTTTCTCTTTATGAATATTAAAGAAGTGTTTCTGCAAAAGGATATTTATTATTTATCCAAAAGATCATGATGTGATTTAAAATTAGCAGATATATAGGGGTTAGTTTATTAGAAAGATTATAATCTTTTATCTTTTTGAGTTAAACCAAATTAATAGAAATTTTTTTCTGTAGAGTATATAGGTGTGAAACCCTTTCAAAAATGCTAATTTACTTCAGAGATACAAAAGAAGGTTGGGTATGGAGTATGGCCAAATTATAATGCAATGGTAAAATAGAAGTGGGACGGTTTTGGCTTGTACATGATCAAATGTTGACTCTTTGACTGTTTTCTAGAAAAATAATCAATCTTTAATTGTTTCCTTTGTGTATGCAAAGTGTAAAGTTGATGAGAGGGTACAATTATGAAATGATAATTACTATATTAGCAATTATAATTATAATTCACCCTGGTTCAAAGGGGGATTTTAATGTCATCCTGAGTGAAGAGGAGAAGATTGGTGGTCTGTCTTTATATCCTAATAAGAATGAGGATTTTGCATTTTGTGTGAATTCATGTGATTTGGTGTATGTGAGTTTTAAATGGAATCCTTTTACTTGGTGGAATGGGAGGATTGATGATCTCTGTAAATTCAAAAGGCTGGATAGGTACATGATGAATCAAACTAGTTTTGGATATTTTGGGATATGATGAAATCTGAACATTTAGCAAGAACTGGTCTGATCATGCTCCTATGCTACTTATATGTGGACAGAAGACAAATGTGACTAGGAGACCTTTCAGATTTCTTAAATTTTGGACAAAACATACAAAATTTCAGCAGATAGTGAAGGATAACTGGTTTTCAGAAGATGAAGAAGATATGTTTATTAGGATGAAACAAAAAAGATGAAGAAGACTAAAGTTTCTTTTGGAGATATTTTTAAACAATTAGCTATCTGGGGGAGGGGGTGAATTGTAAGGGTGAAACAGGTGTGATTTGAAGCAATCTCCTACAACAGACAATAGGAATATATTACAAAAGTCTAATAGAATTTAAAAAATGTGTACATTTTGAAGAAGAATATTGAAGGCAGAAAACATGTATTCAATCGGTTAAAAAAGGGGAGAAGAATACAAGGTTCTTTCACAACTTAGTGAGAGGCAGAAGGAAAACATTGAGTACTAACAATATTCAAAATATGGCAGGGGACTGGGTATAAGGTGAAGAGCTAGTAGATGCTGTTACTCAAGAGTATTATCTGAAGCAATTCACAGGCATTCAGAATATGGAGGAAGCCTCCCTATTGAGATATATTAAGAGAAGTGTTACAAAAGAAGACAATAGAAGATTAAATGATCATCTTTCAATGGAGGAGGTTAGAAAAGTAGTGTTTGACCTCAATGGGGACAGTGCCAGTGGTCTGGATGGGTTTACTGGAAAATTTTCCAACAATTTTGGGACATAGTTGGGGATGATTAAGGGTGATGAATGATAGAGTTGGAGTTCTTCTTCCCTCACTGATTTCACAAATAAGTTTGGATTTGTGAAAGGAAGAAGCATAATTGAAAATGTGTTACTTGCTCAGGAGATCATATCCGATATTAGCAAAAAGGGTAAGCCAACAAATGTACTTTTAAAGCTGGATATGGAATAAACATATGACAGATTGGATTGGAGCTCTCTAATAATGGTGCTTGAAGGAATGAGTTTTGATGGTAATGTTGTTGATTATGTCTGGAGACTAGTTGGTAACAACTGATATTCTGTACTTATCAATGGAAATGCATATGGATTTCTTTCATTCACCAAGGGGAGTGAAGCAAGGAGACCTTTTATCCCCTTCACTATTCATTCTAATTCCTGAAATTCTTTTAGAATGCTAAATGCTTTGATTTGTAATGTTTGGTTTACAAGGTTCGGATTGCCAAATTGAGTGATCATACTAAAATCTTGCATATGCCGATGATAATATATTCGTTACGTCAGCAAATGTCATTTCATTAGATGTATTGAGGGGAAACTCTGACACATTGAGTAGAGATCCCGGGCAGATGAAAATAAAGAAAAGAGATCATTTTAATCTTTCATATACAAACACATTGATTTGCTAGGCAATTTTAAAGTGAAAACTGGACTTTGCTAGAGGCAAGATTCCCTAAGTTTTTTTTTTTCTACTTAGGATGTCCAACTGATCATGCCAAAGTAAGTAGGTACAATTTGCAAAATTTGATAAAAAAAAAAGTGATAGTGAAGTTGCACGCTTGAAAAGCGAAATGATGACATTTGGAGGGTTGGTGAAGGTTGTGAAAACTTCATTAATGTGATAAAGAGCATGCCTTCTATATTCTCGTGTCTGCCTAACAATCCATCGAGTTGATGATAAATAGAAGACTATGTGATCTAATTTTATGTGGAACAAAATTGTAAAAAGGTGAGACCTCAAGTGGTTGAGTGGGAAAATGGTTCTTTACCTTGAAAGTATATGCTGGAAGCTAGAGACTTGATAAATCAACATAATTGGTGGGAACCCAAGTGTGAACATTCAAGTATCTTGTATGACAATTGGTCATAATTAAACATACCACATTACATAATTCCTATAGACTCGACTAGAAATTTTTTTTGGTGGTAGTGCTTTAGTGGGGGAATGAAATTATGACTTGATACAAACAAGTTTGGGAAAAGATATCAGTAGACAGATAATATAAGAGGAGTCCAGAATATAAAGAGAAGTGGGATAAACCCTGCTGGATGCTGAAGATTGCCTGGAAATTCACCGTGGTAAGCATGGGATTTAAAGGGTAGAAACAGGAAGTTGTACAAAATAAGTTTATCTGGAGTCCAAGAATTCCTTTTAATATATCTTTTCAATTGGAGACTTTGAAAACAAAGACTTCTTGTTGGAGAAGTTCTTGTCAGGAATAAGATGAGTGATGGGGTAGTGTGAAGTTGTTGTAATGATGGAATTGAGGAGACTATTGAACACTTGTTTATTAGATGTTCCTTTTCTAAATCTCTATGGAGTATAATTTGCCTTATAATTGGCCTGAATTAGTTAGATATTTGATAAAATATACTCATAGGATTAGATGTATGTTGAGTTAGTTTTTCTTAAGTTTTAGTGACTTAACAAAGACCTATTCTTCAGGGTTGCGAAAAAGTCAATTTATATTTCCTATTTTTAATCCCTAACCGATTGTCAGTAGTGGAGTTAGTTGAGTCATGTCCTGTATTTTCGTTTTTCTGTAACTTTCATGTATTTTCCTATCAAAAAGATGGAACCTGTGAATAAAGGTATATTATTCTGGTGCATTTGCTAAGTCTAAAACTTACGGTTCACATTTGGCTATCAGAGCCAGAGCAAACAGAGTGAATCTAAGAGAAACAAAAATGAGCGACGACCAAAAACACTACAAAGATTCCACAATTGATGGTCCGTATGCCACTGGAGTGAACTGATGGATACACAGGAAATTATTCCGTGCCAAGGGTATATGTGGAGTTCTAGTGGATGCGGGTTACGACGAACAAGCAGAAGGATTCTGACAAAATGACAGCAGCGAGAGAAGAGTCTTGATGAGATCAAGAGGTGAAGGACCATCAAGTGAAGCACTACTTGCGTCCATTTTTTTTTCTTGTTCAATGATGGGTTGTGTTTGAAAAACAGATCTTGAACGCAAAACATGCCAGATTCATTTGGGATTCGATGAAGAAAAGTTTGGAGCGGCAACGAAAGGGTGAAGCGATATCTTCTCACAAACCTTAAGAGACGATTTGCGGTTTGAAATGACTTTTTTATTTTGAGATGAAAGAGTATTGATGAGTACTTTTGGAAGAGTACTGTCTGTCTCCAACCAGATGAGAATGCCAAATGGAGAAGACATGACAGATCAAGATGTTGTTGAGAAAATGACTTCGAACCTCTGACTGACACAATTCAAACATATTGTATGGTGTTATCGAGGACGTCAAAAGACACAGAAAGGATGACGATTGATGAATGCCAAAGAGCTCTGTCTGTATATGAATTTTTTTTAAGAGTATCAGCAGAAGAAGCATGATAGCTATAAATGTTAGAGGCAGAGGCAGAGGATCAGAGGATCATACAGAGGCCGAGGATAGGGGAGAGGACGTTCATTTAAACCAAAGCAAAAATAGAGTGTTACAACTTGCCATAATCTTGGACATTTCCAATAGAATGTCACATGGGATCGTGGAGAAAAATTTTGCAAGATCGAGAAAAGGATGAAGTTCTTCTAATGACGTATGTGGAGCGTCAAGCGTGCTCGAAGAATAGATTTGTGGTTCGTGAACTCTGGATGTTCAAACCATATGTGTGGAGAAAGAGGTATGTTCTAAAGTTTAGACACTAGCTTCACACATAATGTTAAGCTTGGGAACAACCACAAACTGATGGTTGGTGGGAAAGGAGTGGTAAAAATAATGCTAACAGGAAAATAACTATGAGATTCAACGATGTGTATTATATTCGGAATTGAAGACAACCTGCTGAGTGTTGGACAACTTCAAGAAAGGGGTCTAGATGGGCAATTCAAGGAGGAGATCGGAACACAGGCAGCATCTTTAATCCCTCGAGAGAAAGATAGAGAATCTGTTATGGGAGTGCTAATAGAAGTTTATCTTGCTAGGTGAATCAAATGACCAAAAACAAAAGAGGAGAATGCTTGCAGGTGATGATCTCAGCGAGGCAGGAGATGTGCACCTCGATTATGGCAATCTCACTACAAGGGACTTCACACATTATGCCAGTAAAGGATGGTATGTGGGATCCCTGAAATGGAGAGATGTGAAAACCACATGTGAGGCATGTGTCAAAGGGAGGAAAAACCATGTGTTCCATTTCCGAAGCAGAGCAAGTGGAGAGCCACTGAAAGATGCAGCTTATTCACTCTGATCTCTGTGTGGTCCGATCAATCCACCCATCAAACAGTCAAATAATGGTACTTGATAAGCTTCATTGAAGCTTTTCAGAAAACAATATGGATATATTTGTGCTAGAAAAATCAAAAGCATTTCACAGTCAAGACATTCAAAGCATTTGTGGAAAAAAAACAAACTAGATTGTTCATCCAACACTGCTCTAAGAAACAGAGTGAGGAGGGGGAGAATAAAACTCAATGAGTTCAAGGGAATTCTGTAGAGAGCATGGATCAAACGACAGCTGAAAAAACAACACCACAACCTTCACACCCCAACAGAATGGCGTGCTGACGCAAAAACCGTTTACAATCATGAACATGGTGAGAGAACTTTGTTAGAGACGGAAGTTGTAGTACCAAGGAGTTTTTGCCAGATGTTGTGCAATGGGTTGATCATGTTCTTAATAGATATCCTACACTCATTGTAAGAGACATGACCCAAGAAAGAAGCATGGAGTGGAAGAACAAAACCCCCATCAGTCGAAACACTTCAGGGTTTAGTGTATTGGTTATGTTCATATCCCAGAGTTAAAAGAAGCAAGCTTGATGAAAAAGCGTGAAGGGTGTCCTATTAGGTTTCAGCAGTGAATCCAAGGCTTTTAAGATGTTCGATCAGTGGAGAGAAAAGAATTCACATTAGCCGACGATGGATATTTGAGGAAGATAAGAAGTGGAATTGGAAGAAGTGTTGTTGGTTATTCTGTGTGGAAGAAAGCATTGAACTCGAGTGGGAAAAAATTATGAAAGTGTTGAGGAAGCGGAAGAAAACAGAAGGAATACAATGATTGATGGATGTTCCTTCACCAAATAAATCCATCAACGGAGAGAAACGATAACAACAATAGCAGGTGAGAAAGAAAACCACCAATATGGTATGACAGATTATACACAGAGAAGGGCTATCAGATATAGAGAAGAGTAACATGTCTAGAGTCGAGACTGAAACTCTAGCTTCAGGATCATATAAGATCCAACCAGTTTTCCAAATAATCCATCAGCCATCAGAGTTGGAAACAACAGCGATGGATGCTTGAAATCCAGTCCATCGACGGAACCACACGTGGTCACCTAACTAAACTTCTCGTTGGAGCCAAGGCTATTGGGTTAGTTAAGTGGATTTACAGACAAATTAAATGAACTGGGAGAGAGAGATAGACAAGTGTCAGCTCGGCTGGTTGTTAAAAGGATATGCTCAAGAGTACGGAGTAGGATTACACAGAGGTATTCACACAGTGGCTCGAATGGATACATAAGGATGGAAAAATTTTTTTTTTTTTTTCATTGATGTAGCAGCACAAAGAGGATGGGGGAATCTATCAGCTAGATGTCAATCTGCTGTCTACATGGTGAGCGAAGGAAGAGGTATTGTAGGAGAAGCCACAAGGTTAGAAGTAGCAGGGAAGACGACAGGGTTTATAAGATACATAAGGCCCTTTACGGACTAAAACACAAGCACACGAGCTTGGTTCAGTCGCAGTGAGGCTATATGTCAAGGAAGTTTGTAACAGCTATAGGACAAACATAGTCATCAATCAAAAGGAGGTAAAATCATAATGGTGAGCAGTTATGTTGATGGATTTATTTGTTCACTAGTAATGATGATGTGTGGAATGAGTTTAAGCGATCCTGAAGGATGAATTCGCCATGACTGATGGGGAGATGAGATCTTTTCTTGGCATTGAAGGATACAGAAGGCGATGGCATCTTTATATGTCAAAGAAAATATACTGTTTTTGTAACTGAGCTGTCGAGAGGTTTGGGATGCAGAATTACAACGTGGTTTGCAATCCAATAGTCCCTGGACAGGGAGGTGGCCGGGAGAAGCTGGTGTGAAGGTTCGATCTCTCAACACTTATATAAGCAAAATGGTGGCAGCTTAATGTATCTCACAGCCACACGACATGACTTATGTTGTGGGTAAGTCGTTAGTAGTCGTTTTGTGGCAAATCTACTGAGTTGCACGTTGGTGACTGCCAAAAAGAATCAGAGATATGGAAGGGAACTCTGGAATTAGAATATGGTATCAAGTGAAGGAAAAAGTGAACTCTTAGGCTACACGACAGTGATATGCGGGGGATGTAGATGACAGTAGGAGAGCACTTCAGAGGATAGTTTTCTTAATGATGTGGATGGAGGTGGCATGGTCTAAAGGAGCAACCAATCGTCCACTCTGTCAACTACTGAACAGAGTATGTAGCAGCAGATACATGTGAATGTCAAGCCATCTAGATGCAAAGAATATTGAAAGAAAATCGGGCAGAACAAGATGAAGAGAGGTTCTGTTTGTGCAAAAACATCCATATCAAGTTGTCATAAAAATGCTGGGGGGGGGGTGGGGGGGGGTGGCGGGGGGGGGGGGGGGGGGGGGGATGTCATGCACGGAAAGTCAAAGCACATAAGGGTTCAATATAATTTTCTCAGAGAATTGGCAAATGAAGGTGTTTTTGTTAACTTGGTCATTGCACATTGAGGAAGCAGGCTGACAGACACCCCCCCCCCTTAAAGTGACAAAGCCTTGAAGTGGTCATTTAAAAGAATCAGAGAAGCATTGGGATAAAAAATTGTGAAGTGAAAACTCTGATAAGTTCAGTTTCAAAGGGAGGGAGTGTTGAGTGTTAGTTTTCTTCAGTTTTAGTTTACTTCAACAAAGACCTATTCTTCAGGGTTGGAACAAGTCAATTTCTATTTCTTATTTCTGTCAGTAGTGGATTTAGTTGAGTCTGTCATGTATTTTCGTTTTTTTCTTTAACTTTATGTATTTTCCTATAAAAAGGCATTGGAAACCTATGAATAAAGGTAGATTATTCTGGTGCATTTGCGAAAAGTACTCAACACTTACCGTTCACAGGAAGTGGTCGATTAGAAATTATCTAGAATGAATACATTCATATGCATACAGATGAACTTAAAGTAAATTGAGACACCAATCTCTTAAAATTTATATTAAAGAAGGATCAAGGCAACCTAGTGTATGCTAAATGAAAATTGTGGTTGGAAATATCAACAATACTAAGTAGCTGAAGCAGTGCTATCAAACTAGGGCTGATGATAATTGAGAATCCACAATCTATTCCTTGTGATTCTAGAAACTAATTCTTTAGCTGCTTTGAAAAAAATGGTAGAAGGGGTCCGGCAATAACCTTGGGGGGTTATAATGGAGGTCAGAATGATACAAGTATTGAAGGAAGGGCTGGAGGTGCCCTGGTACACAGAAGGACAAAAACCGTCAGATTTCAGATTTATTGTTTATTTTGTAGTATAGATTCTCTATAAGTTATTATGGTTTTCAGAGTTAACCTCCTGAAGCTAAAGACGTTCTAAAAAGGATAAACGGAAAACTTCTGTAATCTAAGTATACGGAAGATTCATAATGCCAAAATTTTCCCCAGATAGCTGATACAATCAGAACATACAATACGCAGGACAATATTTTCTCAAGTTTAGTACATTACAATCCGGAAACAATACTCTAAGATTGCGATTATATAACAAGTTTAATCACATTTGAGCGACAAGTGATAAATGCAATGAGAAAAGATATAGAACATGAAAAATACCTAAGAAGGCTTTTGACAGTACTTTTGTGCGTGGTTTCAACAGTGGTGATGGTATTAGCTCTCTTGATGGGCCTCAACTGTCAAATTTACGTGTATGAGTTGCAAGTCCTTTGAAATAAGATGTGTTGCACACCACGGTGTTTATTTTACAAAGAAAAAGTGAGGCATCACATGCTTACGAAGCTTCGATTCAAAACCCCAAGGTGCGAGAACTCTTGAGGGGGATTGATTATGATGTTGGTTTGAGATAGAAAAGTTGAGTGAAATACACCACCCCACTCGATATATTGCGAGTGGTTTCATGTCGTGGGAGAATTCTTGTTGGAAGGGGTATGATGATGATGGACGATGGAGGGATGCTGTTTCTCTAATAGCTTTCCTCTTGCCATTTCCTTTTTGGTCTCTGTATTTTTGGTGCCTATTGAAGTCTTTATAGGTGTTGGATCGGGTCCTCTTGGGCGATTCCTTGTAATGTGATTCAATAAGCTGGGCTGCGCAACTCTTTAATTAAAAAAACGATTATAGTTCTTGTTGATTAATAATAGACTAGTCATCCTGTCTAGACTCGGCCAAGAGACTTGGGACTTCGCCAAAGTTCTAGGTTGGGTGGACCCATTTTTTTGGGACGAAAACATTAAACCCAACCTATTAGTAAGTGGACTTGCGAAGCTAGGTTGGGTTAGCCCACTTATTTAAAAAGTCTATTTTTATTAAAAAAAATCGTAAATTTAAAAAATAGAATAAATATCGTAAGACTAAACAATAGACATGGTGGTGTGAGGAGTATTATTTGTTACAAAATCTACAATTAAAATAACTCATGTACAAGGAATATAATTTGATTTAAGTAAAAAATATAACTAATAATTAAAAAGAAATATTACCTTAATTATTTTCGCGACTGATCAAATAAAGCACAAAAAATATGTAAATTACCCATTCAAAAAGTAAAAATGAACTCTTAAAAAAATATCATGAAAATTATGGGTATCATAACATCAATACATCAGTTTTATCAATCAGATATTGTCAATCAATTTTGGCAAGGTTTGCTAAACATCTTTATTTAGGGAAAATTAGAAAAGTTGACAATAATAATAATAATAATAATAATAATAATAATAATAATAATAAATAACTTTATTATTTATCAAAAAGTGGTCTTGAAAAAATAGGATATTTCTACGAATGTATATATATATAGATTACGTATATCTATATATATATCATATATATAAATACAGACAGATCTATATTATATATGGATGAGCATGTATAGAGATATATATATATGAATAGATTATATAGATGATATATATTGAGATATATAGATATAGATTAGTTGTATCCATATTGATGTATAATTTGACAATCATTAATTTTTCTTGAATTAGTCAGATATTTGAGAGAATATACTCATAGGATTAGATGTAAGGTGGTCTATTAGAAATTACTTGGACAGAATACATTCAAATGCAATACAGATGGAGCTTTAAAATTAAATCGAGGATCAATCTCTTCAACTTTTTATATTAGAGATGATCAAGGCAACCTTTTGTATGCTAAAGGAAATGTGGTTGGAATATCAAACAATCTAATAGCTGAAGTAGACACTATCAAACTAAGGCTGAAATATTCTAGGATCCACAATTTATTGCATTTTGATTTAGAAATCTATCCTGTAATTCTGGGAATATGGGTAGAAGGGGATTTGACATATAACTGAGATTCGGTTGTACAAGGAGGTCAGAATCACACAAGTCTTGAAGGAAGGGCTGGAGGTGGCCATGGTACACAGAAGGCAACAAACCGTCAGATTTTATTGTTTCTTTTGTAGGTATAGATTCTATAAGTTATTATGGTTTCCAAGAGTTACTTACTGAAGCTAAGACTTTACTAAAAATGGATAAATGAAAAACTCTTATATAAGGCTAGTAAGGAGAGTTTAATGCAAAATTTTCCCCCGAAGCTGATACAAATCAGACATACAATAAGCATACATATATTTTCTCAAGTTTAAGTACATTGACGTATGCAAACAATACTCTAAGATGGCGATGATAAAAAGTTCAATCACATTTGAAGATAGACAGTGATAAATTGGCAATGAGAAAGAACAGAAACATGAAAAATACCTAAGAAGGATTTCAGAATTTCATCGCGAGGGCTTTTCAACAGTGGTAAATTAGCGCCTTGATGGCCAACCTGTAAAAAGTAATTGATAATGGTTGCTAGGTCATTTTTAAATAGGTAGGTTTGCCACAAAAGGTGTTTTAATTAAAAGAAAGTGAGGCCTTCCACCTCTTTCGAAGCTTAGATCAATAACCCTCAGTTGAAGAAGTCTCCGATGGGGATGATTTCATGATTGTTGGAGACTAGGAACGTCGGAGATGAAAAAAATACAACCCAACTCGATATATGTAGAGTGTTTCATGGCGCTGGAGAATTGTTGTTGAATGGGCACGATTGGATGGACGATGAGGGTGTGATTGATGTGTCTCCGATACGCTGTCCTATTTACCCCTTGCCTTTTTTGGCTCTGTGATTTTGTTTCCTATTGAGTATTTAGAGGGTTGGATCGGGTTCTCTTGGGCCTAGTCCTCTGTAATGTGATTTCAATAAATTGGGCTTGCCCCACTTTAAAATTAAAAACAAAAAGATATTTTTTTATTGATTAAAAAAATGGATAGTCCCATAACTGTCTCGGTAGGCCATAGAGACCTTTGGAATTAGAACAAGGTTGGGCTGAACAATTTTTTTGTGGGAAAGACAACATTCAAACCAACACCATTGTAGTGGAGGTGAAGGCTTATGGTGTTAGTCCACCTTACTTTTAAAAGGTTTTTAAAAAAAAAATCTGTACTTTAAAAGATTAGAGAGACATTAAGCAAGACAGACAATTACATGAGGTAGGATTATTATTAGTAAAAAATTACAATGAAATAATCTTTACTAAGGTTATAAGTTGATTTGAAGTCAAACTTATATAAATAGCTAAATAAAAATATGACCTAAATTTCAAAAGCTAAATAAAACACAAACAAAATAGGATAATCACACTTAAAAGTAAAAAAAGACTCTCAAAAAATATTCATGAAGTATGCGTGTAGCCAACATCAACATCTTTATCACACATACAGGTATCAACGTTTGGCAAGGTTTACGTCAACATCTTATTGCTCTTCTTACTGTTTTCTTTGTTTTTCTTTTCAATTTAGTGTTCCAAATTCTCGCTACGGGGTTCAATTGACAACGAAGACCAATACAAGGACAGCCAGGGTATCCGTGTTATTGACTCGTTTAATTATCCACGAGTCACAACAATCAAAGTCGTGATGACATCTATGATTTAACCGGTTAGCCAGCAACCATAAGTACCCCAATTCCACTTTTTACAATATGAAAAAAGGAAGGAGCAAAAAATCTATTGCATACTAGCTTTAAACCTATGCAAAATAATTGTAATACTCTTCTATGATTTAGTGTTTCAAATACAAGAATTTTTAAACTCGAGGAAAACTAGACTAATACAAATCGGAACGTAGAATATCCTGTCGAAAACTAATAATATAATAACTAAGGACATAGTCGGAGGTTAGGGGACAAAAATTCGTG